>CM061260.1:24477500-24772500 GCA_030848825.1 Tadarida brasiliensis
CCCATTTTACCCCTTGGGTCCATGTCCTTGGTCACTTTGGAAATCAAGCCTAAAACAACAACCAAAGAAACTTTGCGTTTACATCCAGATAACACCCAAGTTTCACATTCCCTGCCGAATCCAATCAATTGGAGGTGGCTGCCTGGAGTTGTGTGTTGAGCAGGATGACAAAGTACACTGGCTCAGTGGGCAGAAGCAGAATGGACTCTGTGTGTTTACCGTGAACTCAGGGACAGATGTGACAGCACCCAGACCATGCATCTGCTGGGTCCAGTGAAGACATTCAAAGGAATAATGGACATGGATGATTGTTTTAGGGAATCATGATGGAGCAAAAAGGGAGAAAATGTAAAATGCATGTGTGTGTATAGTGCTTCCAGAATAAAGCCATTCATCCATTCATTCAATAAATGTTTATCAAAAGCTTATTCAATATTACTATTATAATTTATATATTAAATATAAATAAATGTAAAAATAGCATAAATTGTGTTATATATGAATAATAAAATAATAAATATTTGTTGATGCTAGAGATATAGGAAACAAATTTCCAATTCTCATATTCCATATGAGAAAAAGACCTCCAAAAAAGCAGTTAACAAATAAACGTTATCTCTGGGAGTTACAAGGGCTGAGAAGAAAAATAAAGCAAGAAAAAGGAAGACAGATGATTGGAGTGCTATTGCATATAGGGTGGTTGGTGACCCTCTGTGAAGGTCGTCTGTGAGGAGAGCCCGCAAAGAGTGAGCTGCACAGTAGGGCATGCGTGCGGGGGAACAGTCCTGTTCAGGGAGGACCTGCAGCAGAGACTCTGGTGTGGACATGTCCTTGGTGTGTTTGAGGACCAGCGCAGCAAGGAGTTCAGTGTGGCTGCGTGTAGGTGGCATTGGGGAGAGTGGGGATGAGGGAGAGAGGTAGTAGGTGCAGATGATGAGAGCCACGCCTAGTAGGCCATTGTAAGAAAGTCATCTCTTACTCTGAATGAGACCATTTATCAGTGAAGAGTTTATAGCAGATCAGTGCCATGAATGACCTGGTTGCTGAGAAAAATGGTAACAGGGAAGGGAAGGGGCAAAAGTGGAAGAAAACAGACCACTCAGGAGGCTGCTTTGATAATCCAGGCAAAATCATGGTAGCTTGAACCAGTCAGTTGTGGTGAGATGACAAGAAGTGATCATATTTACATTAAAAAAATTTATCAACTTACTTAAACTAAAAAGAAAAAAAGTATCCATTTCTTTCTCCTCCCATCCCCTGCCTCTTACAACCACCAATCTGTTCTCTGCATCTATGAACTTAAGTTTTGTTTGTTTGTTTGTTATTGGATTCCATATATAATAGAGATCATGTGGTATTTGTCTTTCTCTGTCTTATTTCACTTCGCATAATGCCCTCTAGGTCCATCCATGTCATTGCAACTGAAAAGATTTCATTCCTTTTCATGGCTGAATAGTGTTCCATTATGTATGTGTGTGTGTGTGTGTGTGTGTGTGTGTGTGTGTGTGTGTATATTTTTTAAATATACTTTTATTTTTTTAACTCATCTTTATTGTTGAATGTATTATAAATGTTTCCCCCATTTTTCCCCATTGACCCCCTCCTCCCCTATCCTGCCCCCCTCCTGCCTTCCCCACACTATTGTCAGTGTCCATTGGTTATGCATATATGCATAGAAGTTCTTTGGTTTATCTCATCCCGCCCTCCCTCCCCACTTCCTTTTGAGGTTCATCAGTCTAACAACCAACTTGTACCTCTTAATTCCTTCATCTTTTTCATTCATCCCCAGCCTCCACCCATTTGGCAAGCCACAAAGAGTTCTCTGTATCTATGAGTCTGTTTCCATTCTGCTTGCTCCTTTTGTTTGTAGATTCAATTGTTGATAGATATGTATTAATTGCCATTTTATTCTTCATATTTTTGTTCTTCTTCTCCTTCAAGAAGACCCTTCAACATTTCATATAATACTGGTTTGTTGGTGACGAACTCCTTTAGCTTTTTCTTGTCTGGGAAACTCTTGATATGTCCATTGATTCTAAATGATAGCTTTGCTGGATAGAGTAATCTTGGTTGTAGGTCATTGTTTTTCATCACGTTGAATATCTCTTGCCACTCCTTTCTGGCCTGCAAAGTTTCGTTTGAGAAATCAGCTGACAGTCTTGTGGGAGCTCCTTTGTAGGTAATGAACTGCTTTCCTCTTGCTTCTTTTAAGATTCTCTCTTTGTATTTAACCTTTGGCATTTTGGTGATGATGTGTCTTGGTGTGGACCTCTTTGGGTTCATCTTGTTTGGGACTCTATGTGCTTCCTGGACTTGTATGTCTGTTTCCTTCACCAAGTTAGGGAAGTTTTCTGTCATTATTACTTCAAATAGGTTTTCAATTTCTTGCTCTCTCTCTTCTCCTCCCAGTACCCCTATGATGCGAATGTTGGCACACTTGATGTTGTCTCAGAGGCTCCTTACACTACCCTCATTTTTTTTTTGGATTCTTTTTTCTTTTTGCTATTCTGATTGGGTGTTTTTGCTTCCTCATATTCCAAATTGATGGTTTGCATCTTGGCGTTACCTACTCTACTATTGATTCCCTGTACATTATTCTTTATTTCAGTTAGCGCATCCTTCATTTCTGACTTTTTGATGCTGTTGATGTTCTCACTAAGTTCTTTGGAAGTCTCCTTAATTTCCTTGAAGGTCTCACTAAGTTCCTTGAATGTTTCACCAAGTTCCTTGAGCAACCTTTAAGCAGTGTTTTGACCTCTGCATCTGGTTGATTGCTTATCTCCATTTTGTTTAATTCTTTTCCTGGAGTTTTGTTCTTTTCTTTCATTTGGGACATGTTTCTTTGTCTCCTCATTTTGGCTGCTTCCCTGTGAATGTTTCTATGTATTAGGTAGAGTTGCTACGTCTCCTAGGCTTCGTAGGGTGGCCTATTGTTGTAGGTGTCCTGTAGGATCCAGTGGCACAGCCTCCCTGATTGCCTCAGCTGGGCCCTCGAGGTGCACCCCTAGTGTGGACTGTACACCCTTCTGTTGTAATTGAATCTTGATTTGCTGTTGGCACGTCAATGGGAGGGATTTACTCAGGCTGATCAGCTGCAAGGGCTGGTTGTGCCCACTGACCACTGGCCTCTGACTACCTTGGAGGATCAGCTGTGTGAGGGCCCACCACACAGAGCAAGACTTACTTCAGCAGGGCTCTGGGACCCACTGAGTCCATTCATTGAGTGTGTCACTTGTGGAGGTGGTTGTTGGTGGTATTTCAATGTGGTCTGAAGCTGTCCACTGGGTGTGCTGGCTCTGGGGCAAGGTCAGCCACTGCCTGTGTTCTATCCGGGCCATCTGATATAAGCTACAAAGCTATCTGCAGATGGCTGCTTCTTGTGCTGGGCTTGGAGGTGCCCAGGCAAAGCCAAGTTGTGAACCAAGGCTGGTTGCTTCTAGTGCCAGGCCTGGGGCCACTTAAGGAGAGGTATGGGCCTCTCTGAGACCAGATGCTGCTTGTTTGAGAGATTTTAGAAAACTCTGAAGCAGGATCCGAGACAATCCAATCCTATGGTAAAGCCTTTTGAAACAGCTTGGGTGGGCCCCAAAGTTGGGTGGGGTGGGGCCTCAGGGAATCACCAGGGTGGGGCCAACAGTGTGAGCCAGGTTGCTGGAGTCCCAGATATGGTGGCGTCTACCGACCGGGAAGCATTTACCAAAGGAACACCAGCCTCTACCAGCACCTCTGTCCAGGAGAAAGCCGCCTCTCCAGCCCTCATTCTGAGGCCAAACAACTCAGTTCTTCCCTGTATGTCTCTGGCACCCCTCAAGCTGTCTCCCCTCCGAGCTCAGAGGGAGCAAGTCCCAGTAAGTCCGTGTGCGGGCCCTTTAAGAGGAGTTGCCTGGGGCTCCGGCAGCCTCAGCCTCCCTCAGCCTCCGTTCCCACTGGTTTTACAGCCAGAAGTGATGGGGATTCTCTTCCTGGCACTGGGCACTGGGCACCTGAGCTGGGCACCTGGTGTGGGATGGGGACCCCCCACTCCTCAGGGAGGACCTTCCCAGCCGAGGTGTCCTCCTGATTTTTATCCGCCACACGTGGGTGTGGGACCAGCCCGTCCTCCTCGCCCTCCTCCCAGTCTTGGTGTGGCTGCTGCTTTAATTCCGTAGTTGTAGGACTTCCATTCAGCTCGATGTCAGGCGGTTCTGAATGATAGTTGTGTTGTAGTAACTTTGATGTGGTTGTGGAGGAAGTGATACCGCGTTTACCTACGCCGCCACCTTGACCGGAAGTCTTGAATATATTTTTATTGATTTTTTAGAGAGAGAGATTGAAACATAGAGAAACATTGATTGGTCACCTCCTGCATGCCCCCTCTCCCACCGGAGATTGAGCCCACAACCCAGACTTATGCCCTGATGGGGAATCGAACCGGGACCTCCCAGTCCATGTTATGGCGCTCAATCCACTGAGCCACACCAGCCGGGCTGTGTGTACATTTCTTGACCCATTCATTCATCGATAGACACAGGTTTTTCCATGTCTTCGCTGTGTAAACATGAATGCTGCCATGAATGTGGGAGTGCAGATTATCTTTTCCAACTAGTGTTTTTGTTTTCTTCACATAAGTACCCAGAGTGGAATTGCTGGATCATATGGAAGTTCTATTTTTAATTTTTGAGGAACTTTATACTGTTTTCCATAGTGCTTCTACCAATTTACATTCCCACCAGCAGGATGTATTTTGAAGGTAAAGTTGATGGAATTTGCTAATGGGTTGGAGGGACACTGTGAGTGAAAGAGAAGAGTCAGCGAGACTCCAATATTTATGGCCTGAGCTGCTGGAAAAATAGATTTTTATGTACTGAGATGGGCAGGATTGTGAGAGCAGCTGGTTTTCAGGAAATAATCAATTCATATTTGGATTTATTATATATATTTTAATTTAAAAAATCAACTTCATTGAGGCATAATTTACAAAAAATAAAATGCACCTATTTAAAATGTTCAGTTGGATTAATTTTGACAAATGTATTCAATTGTGTAACTGCCACTACCATCAGGGTATAGAATGTTTTCCATCACCCCCAAATTTCCCTGTGCCCTGTCCCGGTCGATTCCGCAGCCACTGTCCCTGTAGCTTAGATCTGTCTCCTCTGAAGTTTTATATACACGTGGTGACAGAGTATGTCATCTTTTGGACTGATTCCTTCCACCTAGAGTAATATATTTGTGATTTCATCCATGTTGTGTGTATCAGTAGTTTTATTTCTTTTTATTTCTGAGTATTGTTTGCCTTTCATTACTGAATAGTAAGAGTTTACTACATTCTGATATTACTCCTTGTCAGATATATGCACAGCAAAAATTTTCTCTCAGTCTGTGGCTTATCATTTTTTCTAAAGAACAATATATATTGAAAAGCAGAGCTTTTAACTTTGTTGAAGTCTAATTCATCAAATTTTTCTATGGTTTGTGTTTTTTATGTCCCAAAATTTTCTTCTATGTTTCTTTTTTTTTTTTAATCCTCACCCGAGGACATTTTTCCATTTATCTTTAGACAGATTAGGAGGGAGGAAGAGAGGGAGAGAGAGAGAGAGAAACATTGATGTGAGAGAGGCATATCGACTGGTTGCCTCCTGCGCAACCCTGGCCAGGGATGAACCGCAACCGAGGTACCTGCCCTTGGCTGGAATCGAACCTGAGTCTCATTGTTCTGCGGGCCAATGTTCTAACTGCTGAGCCAAACCAGCCAGGGCTCTCCTATGTTTCTTCAAGTTCTATAGTTTTAGCTTTCAAGTTTAGCTCTGTGATTTATTTAAAGTTAGTTTTTATATATGGTGTGCACTTTACTTTTTTTTCCAAGTGGGCATACAACTTTCCCAGCACCATTTGTTGAAAATAATTTACTTTTTCCATCGAATTATGTTGGCATCTTTTTCAAAATTCAGTTGACCATACGAGAGACTATTTTTAGACTATTCTGTTTAATTGATCTATATGTATATTCTCATGGCAGTTCCATACTGTCTTGAATATTATAGTTTCATACTTAGTCTTATTTTGTTCCTCCAGGTACCTCGTCATCCCTTGGCTGGCTTCTCAGCTCTTCTAATTGCTTGTGTTATTCAAATGCATTAAGCTCCTTTGCAGTAAATACTTAAAGTAGTTTACGTTTTCAAAGTTAAATTTGACCAACATAAATTCTCACAAAATTGGCAAGTAGGTGCTATAATGATCTCCACTTTACAAATAAGGAAATTGAAATGTAGAGAAATTAAGTAATGTGCCCGTGTTTAAAGAGCTAGTAAGTGGTGAAGGCAAGTTGCAGAGCCAGGTAGTCAAGTTCCAGAGCTTGTGCCGTTAGCACTCTGCTCTGCTGGCACACATCACTGCAGGTGATAGTCAGACCTTGAACCTGAGTGAAATCATACAGAATGGGGTAGGAAGGAAAGAGGTCAGAGGACTGAACCAGGAGAACTGCGATGTTCAGAGCTCAGAAAGATGAGGAAGAACCAACAAAGGTGACTGAAAAGAAGCGATGAGTGAGAGAGGAAAACCATGAAAAAGGAGTACCCTAGAAGCCTAGTGAAGAAAGTGTTTCAAGGAGGAGGGAGTGACCAACTGTGTCAAATGCTGCTGGTAGGCAAGTGAGCTGAGCATTGGGAAATGATCACTGAATTTGGCAACACAGGTCATTGATGATCTTGGTAAGCACCGTTGTGGGGTAAAACCATCCCATTTGGGGTGGGCTCAAGGGAGAATGTGGAGAGAGCACATGGAGACAGTGAGTACATACAGCTCTTTAGTTGTGTTCGGTGTTAGAGGAATGGGTGGTAGCTGGGGGTGATGATAGTGGGGAGCGGAGATGAAGTCAGGTTTATATGAAGTGGATGATCTAATGAAGAAGAAAATATTGATAACACAAAAGCAGGGAGAGAAAACCGCAGAACCCAAATCCTGCAGGAAGCACATGAGGATGGGGCCAGACCCAGTGTGAAGAAAGGTCAACTGTAGGTAGAAGGAAAAGCAACCCCTTTGTAGTAGCAGGTGAATAAGCAGAGGGTATAGGTCCAAGGTGGTTTGACGGACTTTGTAGAAGAATGTGTGGAAGTCCTCTTCTGAGAGTTTCTATTTTCTCAGGGAAGTAGGAAGTTAGAAGTTGTGATTTGACAAAACTGGAAAATGTATCAATTAGGAGAGTGGGAACTAAATAGATCAGGGAAATATAGTAGAATTGCCAGGTGGTAGCACCAGGGACCTATTTGAGGTTAATGATCATAAATTTAAAATGAGATTCAGTCAGTTGATACTGAATAAGTATATCTCATTTTTATTATCATTATTATTATTTAATTTATTATTTTTTTTAGAGAGAGAGGAAGGGAGAGAGACAGAAACATTGATATGAGAAAGAAAGATCTATAGGCCAACTCCTGCACACCCCCCACTGGGGATGGAGCCTGCAACCCGGGCATGTGCCCTGATCGAGAATTGAACCAGGACCTCTCAGTCCATGGGACGATGCTCAATCCACTGAGCCACACTGCCAGGCAGTACTTCCCATTTTTTAAGTGGCCACTTTCATTCTAATAACGTTGTTGAAGAAAAGTAATAAGCTAGATCTTTGAATTTTTAGATCTTCAGTCTAACGCTCTCCCAACTGAGCTATTTCAGCAACTCCTAGATCTTTGAATTTTTAAAAACTGGCCAAAGGAATCTCCATAAGACTTGCCAATTAAATTATAATATTACATTGAAGGTAATTTTCTGACTTTGATCATTTCACTGTGGTTTTGTGGAGAACTGCTTATTTTCACAGAATACATATTGAGATATTTGGAGGAAAGGGACATATGTCTGCAACTTACTCTTAAATTGTTCAGAAAAATAATGTGTAAATGTAAAATTGATGTGCAAATATATAAACACATTCACATATATGTATGCATACATGATACACACGTATATTATGTATGTGTGTGTATATATTTAGGTGTGTATGCATATATAAAGAGAAATTGACAGAAAAAAAGAAAACAAAATTAAAACAGACAGAGAGAGTGAGAAAACATAGAGCAAATGCAGCAAATGTTAATATTTGGGGGAATCTGGGTAAAAGTATCCAGGATTTGTTTATATTACTCTTGAAACTTTTCTGTAATTTTAAAATTATGTCAAAAAATAAAATTAAATTAAAAAAATAAGTCTGGCCAAGAATTTTCAGGCCTACCTTTGAAATGAAATAAACGCATTTGAAAAATTACTAAAATCTTATATTTTACCTTGATTCTTCCACATAGTCTTATAATGTCATAATTCAGAAATATCAAATAATTATTTATTCAGAATTTATGTTTGTGAAAAAAGTCAAGGCAAGATTTATGCTGGTTTATTTTTTTATTATTATTATTTTTTTTAATCCTCACCTGAGGACATTTTTCCATTTTCTGTCCAGATAGAGTGGGAGGGAGAGAGAGGAAGAGAGAGAGAGAGAGAGAAACATCGACGTGAAAGGGACACATCGAGTGGCTGCCACCCGCACGACCAACCAGGGCCGGGGACAAACTGCAACCGAGGTACATGCCCTTAGCGGGAACCAAACCCAGGTCTCTCTGGACCGCAGGCCGACGCTCTAACCGCTGAGCCAAACCGGCCAGGGCTATGCTGGTTTATTTTTAATCTGTGTCTCAACGCATTAGGGGAAGTCTGCCACTGAGGTATACATTTCTGTTGTGGAGAAGAACACGGTTATGCCAGTTAAGTAGATCCTGCCTATACTTGCATTCTCTCCAGGACTGTGCAGCAGAACAAAGAACATCATACTCAGCACAAAATTCCAAGAACCAGCGTTGATTCCTCTCACACCCTTTCTACATCTGGTTTCCTGGCAGACCTGCTTTCACTGTTGCCCCTCCCTCCAATCTATTTTCTACATAGCAACCAAGGTCACCTATTTCAAGTCAGTCATGCTTAAATGCTTTATATGATCCAAGGTACTTAGAATTTTCTGGGCCCTGCATATGTCCCCAAGCATCTCTCTTTCTCCTCTCCCTGTCATTCCACACGCTCCAACCACACTGAATTTTCTACGGTTCCTGGAATAAGCCAGGTCTGTTCCCCTACCAGTGGTCTTGGCTGGAATGCCCTTCTCCCTGATCTCCCCCACCTGAACATTTACTCGGCAAAGGTTTGTGAGGCATCCCCTATGTGCTGGCACTATTCTAGGCTTTGGGGTTACGGTGGTGAAAGTGGAGACAAAGGCAGACACAGCCTTTTCACAGGGTACATGTTCCAGCCAGTTGCATACTCAGGACTTACATATCTCAAAGTTAACATAATTTGACAGTCCCTCTCAAAAAAACAAAACAAAACAAAACTACACAAAATTAGATGCAAAAGTGAATAGTTATTTATACTAAGAGAAGAAATTTCAGCCACTTTCTGGGCCTTGGAGATTCAAGCCCCTTTCTTCTGAGATATCCTTAGGCAAGTTACCAGATGTGTCCACATGCTACGGCTTCCTGATTACAGCCTGCTCTCCCCGCCCGCCTCCCCCTTCACCCTGAACCCTCCACAGCTTCCAGAACTTCCAGCACTCACATGGGCCCCAGGCAAGAGAGGGGCTCTGAAGCTTAAATTTCATTGGCTTCATGGGAAATGTGTCTCGAGTTCTGTGAACAAGGCCGATAATTTACCATAAAATATTGTACAATAATGTGCCATAAAATATTTTCAAAGTGCTAAATACTATACAAATCTAAAAGTGGGCAATGTGATACAGAGTGCATGAAGTGAAGAACTTAAACTTGATTCCATAGTAAAGGTCATACAAAGCCACAAGCCCTTAAAGGTCACCAGTTATTTCTATTGCAGCAAATTTTAAAAAGGGATTACAAGGAAGGATAGCAGAAGGCTATGTTGTATTTCTTAAAATATTAAGCTGTTTTATATCTTTAAAATCTATAAATTTATTTTTTAGAGGCAAAAAAAGGGTTTTGCCATAAGATAAATAAATCTAGTAAGAAAAAGCAATCAAGGCAAGCAATTGTCACTTTTAGGTTCAGATAATCTTACGGTGTATTTTGGGCATATCAATTTACCCAAATCCCTTTTGAAACTTGTCTTCAAACTCCAGGGTCTCTATTTAAATAGAAATGTACAATGCAGTATCTTAGAGAAATGAACTAAAGAATGAAGAGGGAGTTCAATTTTATTAGAAGACAAAGGTCTAGAGATGAAGAGAAAGGAAAACAACATGAAAAACTTTAAATTCACAGTTACCACACCTTAAATACCAAAGTCCCAATTGTGTATCAATGTAAGTTAGTGAAAGTGTAGTCATTTTGAGTCAAAGAGAAAACGATCATTACTGTCTCAAGTCTGGGATGAAGAAAGAGATGAAAATTAAATATTTCTAAATTTTTATTGAACCACTTCTTTTCATTTTCTTGAAATTGGACTTCCTAATTTTACAAGAACTCTACTTAGCTCTGAAAGATTATTTTAACAAAAGTATTTCAATTCAGGGGTTTAGAGAAATCAACCAGATTGAGTTGGCTCTTAATGACCATGCCGGCTTCCATCTCCACTGAGATAATGTACACAAACACTCAGGAGCAGAGAGCTCTGTTCAACCCCCCTTCATGTTCTCCTGTTAGATAAGGTCAGAATAATTGACGCAAACAAGTTGCTGAGAATTTCTGTAATGGAATTCCTTCTACCAGCCTCTCTTTCTTTTCCCCCTAGCTAATTACTTTTTATTTTAAGTGATATAGACCTATGGTTTAAAAAAAAAATTAGTAGACAGAAACATACATACATAATGAAAAGAAAATTTCTTTCCATTTTATTTCATGCACCACCCCCAAACACACACACAGTTAACCAATAAAAAGTTTCTATGGACCCTTTAGGGAGTAGGAAAAAGACACACACACACACACACACACACACACACACACAGATGTCTTACACAAATTGTATTATATACCAAAGAATGCTTGAATCTTCATATTTTTCCATTTGAATAACTGTTGCCAAATGATCTTTCGAAGAGGTTGTATATTTTCCTGTCAGTAGTGTATGAGTCTATTTCTTCATGCCCTTCCCAACACTGAATGTTATCAAATCTTTTTAGTTTTGTTCTTCTGAAAAGTAAAAAAGGTGACTATTTTTGCTTTTGTTGATTATTTATTTATTTATTATCCTCACTGGAGGACATTTTCGCATTTATCTTCAGATAGAGCGGGAGGGAGAGAGGGGGAAAGAGAGAGAGAGAAACATCGATGTGAGAGAGAGACATTGACTGGTTGCCACCCACACGACCCCAACCGGGGTGGGAACAAACTGCAACCGAGGTATGTGCACTTAGCGGGAACCAAACCCTGGACTCTCTGGTCCTCGGGCCAATGCTCTAACCACTGAGCCAAACCAGCAAGGGCATTGACTATTTAATTATAAAGGAAAATGGATATCTTTTCTTTTTTTGTCATTTACATTTCTTTTTCTATTAAGTATGTATACTTTTGCATATTTTCTACTATATTTTCTTTTATGTAGCCATTTGTGTGAACTACTTGTAAATTTAGGAAAATCATCATGTGTAGGTTATATCAGTTACAAATACTTTTCTATTCTCTAGTAGTTCCAGCACCTAAATAACCTCAAGGATGACAACTGTTCCTTGTCTCTTTCCTTTAGAATTAGACACATATGCTTGGTTCTGTGTATGCAGAGTATTTCTATTGTTCCCTGGACATTGTGAAAGTTACACTGTGTAGACTATGGGTCCTATTGTAATCCTCTGGTTAAACCATTATAATTTTAATGGTAAGATTTGTCTCATTTCTGTGAGTGGTAATTCAAATCTGAGTTCAGTTTTCTGAACCTTTTCAAATCTCTTTTAAGTCTGGCCCATGAATTTATAGTTCATGGGTTGATATGAGAATTTTTGAGTAGTCCATTTTTAGTTCAATTCTTTTTCATCTTTTATTGGGTCTTCCACACATAAGCATTATTCTGGGGGGAGGGGGAGGGACATTATTTCTGGGTTAAAGTTGAAACATGTGTATATGGTTCAAAACTCAGTTCCATTTTGAAGACCTTGCTGTGTGTTGGTTAAGGTCAGAGTTGTACATGATAGATCAGGAGTTAGGCTGAGACCTGTACAGGATCATATATAGACTTAGAAATCCGCTTCCCTGCTTTTCTCCTTTCCAATATTACCCCTTAACACACAGTCTTCAGCTTGTGAAGTCCCCTTTTCCTGATTTCTGTGAGGCCTACTCTTAGAGCAAAGCCACAAAGGAAAAATACATTAATAAATAAATGACAAACACACCCCATGTAAACATTTCACTCAGTATTTGCTTTCTAACCTATGGTCAAATCTGTTTTCATCAGAGCTCAGAGTCTTTGAGCAACTCAGAACATTTTTGTTGGTTGATTGGTTGCTCAGAGTTTTTTCATTGTAATCAAGAGAGATGGGCTGTAGTGAGATTATTTCCTGAGATTTTTGTATTTGTTTAAGATACCCTTTTATGATGAACCTAGAGGGTATTATGCTAAGTGAAATAAGTCAGTCAGAGAAAGACAAATACCATATGATTTCACTTATAAGTGGAATCTAAAGAACAATATAAATGAACAAACAAAACAGAAATAGTCTCAGATACAGAGCAGAGATTGATGGTTGTTGAAGAGGATGAGGCTTGGGGAATGGGTGAAAAAGGTGAAAGGACTGAGAAGTACAGATTGTTAGTCACAAAGTAGTCACGGGGATGAAAGTACAGCATAGGGAATATAGTCAATAATATTATAATAACTATGTGTGGTGCCAGGTGGGTACTGGAAATATCAGGAGGAACAGTTTGTAAAGTATATTATTGTATAACCACTATGCTGTACACTTGAAACTAATACAAAATAATATTTAAAATATGATTTTTAAAAAACAATTAAAAATTAAACAAATAACCCAAATACAAAATGGTCAAACACCTCACCAAACACCTGAACAGACACCTCACCAAAGACATGCAAATGACATATGAAAAGGTGTTTAGCATTATATGTCAATAGGGAATTGCAAATTAAAACAACAATGAGATGCCACTATACACCTATTAGAATCACTAAAATCCAAAGCACCAACAACAGCTGTGAGGTTATGGAGCAACGGGAACTTTCGTTCAATGCTGTAGGGGTGCAAAGTAGTGTAGCCACTTTGGGAAACTGTTAGGCAGTTTCTTAGAAACCTAAACATACCTTTATCATACAATCCAGCAATCCTGCTCCTTGGTAATCATCTAAAAGAATAGAAACTTACATCCACACAAAAATCTGCACATGGATGTTTACAGCAGCTTTATTTATAATTCGCAAAACATGGAAAACCAAGATGTTTTTTTCAGTAGGTGAATGAATAAATAAACCGTGGTACATCCAGACAATGTAGTTTCAGCAATAAAAATTAAGTCTATCAAGCCATGAAAAAAAAATCTTAAATCCGTATTATTCTGTAAGGAAGTCAATCTGAAAAGAATACATAGTGTATGATTCCAGCCATATGGCATTCTGGAAAAGGCAAAACTATGGAGACATTAGAAAGATCAGGAGTTAGAAGAGAAAGAGGAATGAATAGGTGGAGCACAGGGGATCTTTAAGGCAATAAACTATTATGTATGATATGAAAAAAATGTTAAATGAAGATATCTTCTTACATGACAGCAAGACTTGCATAAAATATTTTATTAACTCTTTCCTCGGAGCTCAGTAGAGTTTGCCTCACTGTAAAGGCAGAGGAAGACTGACATTTACCGAACATAGCCTTTTATACCTACATCCTTGCAGAATTCTTTATCCTTGAAATTCAGTGAATTCTTTAGACTATCCCCTGATAATGAACACCCTGTATCAATTTATCCTAGAACATGGTGGGGCTTTGAATCTGTAGTTTCAGTTCCTCCTTTTTCTTATAAAAATGCTCATTATTCTATTTTTGAATACCTTTTTTCTATTGCAGTGTTTAGTTTGTCTTATTCGTAGATACTGAAGATCTCTTTGTGAAATTGTTTTTTGTTCTTCATATCTATTACATGCCCTCTGATTGCTTTAATCTTTGTCTCCTTCATATCAAATCACTGTGATTATCTCAAAGCTTCCCTCCATTTCAGAAACTCTGTTTTTAACAAGTCTATTGTATCTCTACTAATTCTAATTTACTCATTAGTTCTGTATTAAGCATCCTCCATTTCTTTTTGCTTAGACCTGAAATCTCTCATTTCACCTCTTTCTGCTACTCTATTGTTTTTTTAATCTTTTAAAAAATCAATCCCTGTTCTTCTTCATTCTTCTGTGGTCAGATCTTTCATGATAAGTGTGAAGGGTTGAAGAATCTCCCATAAAAATAGATATCCACTTGGAACCTCAGAATATAACCTTATTTGGAAATAGGGTTTTTGCCAATGTAATTAAGTTGAGAATTGAGATAAATTCATGCTGGATTAGAGTGTGCCCTAAATCATATGAGACTGCCCTCCTGTGAGACAGAAAAAGACAACAGAGAGACACAGAGAAGAAGTCCATGTAAAGGTGGATGCAGAGGCTGGAGTGATGTGTTTATAAGCCAAGGAATGCCAAGGATTTCCGGCAACCACCAGAAGTTTGGAAATGGGCATGGGAGAGTTTCTTCTTCAAACTCCAGAAACTACCAACCCTGCTGGTACTTGATTTTGGACTCCTAGCTGCCTGATATATGAAAGAATAAATTTATTTTTTTTAAAGCTACTCAGTTTGTCTGGCTGGTGTGGCTCAGTGGTTGAGCATCAACCCATGCACCAAGAGACTGCTGATTTGATTCCCGGTCAGGGCACGTGCCCAGGTTGTGGGCCCAATCCCCAGTGGGGGGCATGCAGGAGGCAGCCAATTGATGTTCTCTCTCATCGATGTTTCTGTCTCTCTCTCCCTCTCACTTCCTCTCTCTCTGAAATCAATAAAGGAAAAGAAATAAATAAAGCTACTCAGTTTGCGGTAATTTGTTATGGAAACTAATACAGATTTTGGTGCTGGAAAGTGGGCTGCTACTGTAACAAATATCCAAAAATGTGGAAGTGGCTTTGAAATTGGGAAATGGATAGAGGCTGGGAGAATTTAGGGGCACTTCATAGAAAAAGTCTAGGATACCTTGGAGAGACGGTTAGTAGAAATATGAATGTTAAAAGCAGTTCTGGTGAGGGCTCAGAGGGAAGTGAAGAACATGGTAGGGAAACCATCTCTCATCTTAGAGAATACATACATCATCATGAAAAGAATATTGGTAGAACTATGAAGATCAAAGATGCTTCTGGTAAGACACGGGAAAAATATTTATTTGTTTGTTTACATTTGACTTTGGAAGAGAAAAGATCAGAGTGATCAATTCTGCCCTATTTATATTTCTACTCGAGAACAAACATTGGTTATGTGTGTGTGTTTGTCTGTGTTTTCTTGTGTTGGTTTTCAAAAGAAATAGGGAAAAGAAGAAAACCATTTTCTCCTCCCCTTTTCTGGCTCTCGTAACTCCCATCCTCTGACAATCCTCCTCCCTCCATTTTTATTCTTTTTTTTTTTTTTTTTGCTTGTTTTGTTACAAGTCCACATTCCTGTTTATAATCAATGGTTTGCCCATTCTTTTTTGTTTGCTTGTTTGTTTGTTTTTGCAGTAAAATCTTGTTACACACACACACACACATACACACACTGGTGAGCTTGTATATTTAGCTGAGGATACTTCCAAGCAAAGTGGAAAAGGGTCATTCTGGTTTCTCTTTGATAATTACAGCAAAATGTGAGAGGAAAGAAATAAATTGAGGATGGAAATATTAAACAAAAAGAAACCAGAACCTGATGACTTGGAAAATTCTCAGTCTTCTTTATAGACAAGACCAAGGATTCTAGACCACCTTGTGCTGAAGGACTCATGGATCAAATCAGCCATCACAACAGAAGCCAGGGACAGAGGTGAGTTATCAAGGAATGGTTTATGGTGGACTTTTTTGTCTCATGGCATGAAGTGCTATGAATTACATGGAAAACCAACAAGGCTTTTGAGAATGTTATGCCAGCAGAACCACTGCCAGTATGGACTGAAAGGGACAGAGATAGGACAAAATAAAGACTGTCAGACTTTGGGGGATCTATAAGCAAAAAAAAAGGGGGGGATGAGGGAACCAAATAAATCTACTTAGCTACAAATTTGTGCTACCCTTTAAGAAAAAAGAAGAATCACCCCAAGGGCAGAGCCACAGGTACAAAGGCAGAGGCCAGAGAGGGCAGGACAACTGTCACAGGCTGAGAGGTGAGGCCATTGTCATAGACCCAGAGGGCAAAACATCAAACCTCAGAAGGTTATTCCCAGGACTTGAGCCTAATGGAACTTGTCCTACTGGATTTTGGACTTCCTTGGACTTCTTTATTTCTTCTAATTTCTTCCTACAGGAATGAGAATATCTATGCTATATTTGTTCTACCATTGTATTTTAGAAGCAGATAACTTGTTTTCTTTTCTTCTCCCTTTCTTTCCTTCCTTCCTTCCTTCCTTCCTTCCTTCCTTCCTTCCTTCCTTCCTTCCTTCCTTCCTTCCTTCTCTCTCTCTCTCTCTCTCTCTCTCTCTCTCTCTCTCTCTCTCTCTCTCTCTTTCTTTCTAGTTTAACTGCATTTTATTTTTCACCTGGCTGGTGTGGCTCAGTGGACTGAACATCCTCCCATGGACTGAGAGGTCCCAGTTTAATTCCTGGTCAGGGCACATGCCTGGGTTGCGGGCTCGATCCCCAGTAGGGAGCATGCAGGAGACAACTGATAGATGTTTCTCTCTCACATTGATGTTTCTATCTCTCTCTCTCTTCCTCTCTCTCTAAAAAATCCATAAAAACATATTTAAAAAATTTTTAATAAATGCGTTTTAGTTTTAGACAACCTACATTCTTAAAAACAATGCCTCCACTCCAAATAAATCAAGGTCAAAATAAATGAAGAGCTCAAGATAACATCAGTTCCATGTGTCCTAATCCTGGTGTGTGAATGAAAAGCAGCAGCCAGTTATGATGACAGGTGGTAGATCCAAATTGCCAAATTTGAGAACATTTTTCCGCTTCTAAACCATCCTTAAAGAAAATCATGTATGGGGTCACACCATCCTCACGGTATTCTAGTGGAGCAACTGTGCCATGTGGATTCACGTTCTCACCAATACAGAACTGGTAGTTTTTGAAATTAGCAAGGATGTATTTTGATTGGTTTTGCAGCCCCTGTCATAAATGTCTTTACTCTTTCTGGTCTCTTCAAGTTTTGATTTGATTGATTTCATGTCATCTTTGATGTGCTTCTTATAGGCTTCTTTTGTGACAATATCAACACCAGTGTGTTCAGTACCTTCGCCCTCAGGGGTCTTCAGTGGACGCATTTTCACCAATGACCACGTCATCAACGTTACCCTCTGTCCTACTGACCATCTTACCCTCTGCCTCCAGGTACAGCCCGTGTGAGATCTCCCAGATCCTGTAGATATCAGAGAACGGCTCATCACGGCTGATGAAGTCCCTGTAGATGATCTTGATGGCCTTTGGAATAAGAGGACAAGTGCTGTCCTATCAGGAGTTGGGAACTCGGGGGAGGAGGAGCAGGCCGAAAAAGCCAGATAACTTGTTTTCTAGTTTCACATGTCCATATATGGGAAAGATTGCCAAGGATTTCCAGAAATCACCAGAAGCTGTCTTCCAGAACAGTAAGAGAATAAATGTCTGTTGTTTTAAACCACACAGTTTGTGGCCATTGGTCATGGCAGCCTAAGACACTAATATAGCGTGTAATTTACTTTTGTTCTCTTATATGATAGATTTTATCTGTTGGAGTTTTTTTTTAATATTGTATTCCTTTCTTCAATGATTGTATTGCAGTGCTTTTTAAGTAACTTGAATGCTATTTTTTGTCTTATTATTCATTTGAATTGTTCTATCAAAATGTTTTTGTTTTTTTATCCTAAATAATTTTGGTACATTTTTCTTGTTTTCCTTGCATGTTTCCTAATTTTTTATTCCTCAGAGCTTTGGTATAAATACCATTTTTTCCTAATTATGCATGAATGAGAAGAGCTAAGTTCAGATAGAGACAATCACAAGCAGAAGACCTTCCCTATGTGCTCTTTCATATTATTTTGTTAGAAATTCACTCTAAGAGAAAATGGGCTAAAGACTTCAATGACTACCTCACAAAAGAGGATATCCAAATGGTCCATAAACATATGGCTAAAATAAAAAAGACTGAGTTGGCAAGAATCTGGAATAATCAGATATCTCATAGATTGCTGATATAAATTAGTTCAACCATCTTGCAAAATTGTTTGGCAGCATCTCCCTACGAAACCTGATTATATGCATATTCCATGACCCAGCAATTCAATTTCTAAATATATACCCAATAGAAATGTATCCATGTGTTCACCAAAAGACATGTAAAATATGTTAATAGCATTTCTAAACTGGAAACTGCTTAAATACCTCAACAATAAAATGAGGAAAAAATATGTGATATGCTCACACAATAGAATACTATAGAGTAGTAAGAATCAAAAAATTAAAACTATACATAATAATGTGTATGATTCTCACAAACATGTTAGCAAAAAATAGGGAGAATCAGTTTTAGACTGAATGTTTATGTCCACCCAAAGTTCACATGTTGAAACTATTGTGACTATATTTGGAGATAATTAAAGTTACTTGAGGTCATAAGAGTGGAGCCACAATGCAACAGGATAAGTATCCTTATAAGAAAAGATACCAGAGAGCTGATTTTCTCTCCTCTCCTCTCCCTCTCCCTCTTCTTCTCCCTCTCCTCCCCTCTCCTCTCTCTTCCCTCCCCTCCACTCCCCTCTCCTCTCCTCTTTTCTTCTCTTCTCTCTCTTCCCCCCCACCACTCTCCCTCCATCCCATGTGAAGGCATAGCAAGAAGGTGGCCATCTGCAAGCCAGGATAAGAGTTCTATTAGAAATGGAATTAGCTGGAACCTTGATCTTGGATTTCTAGCCTCCAGTTCTGTGAGAAAATGAATTTCTGTTGTTAAAGCCACCTCCTCTATGGGATTGTTTTATATGGCAGCCCAAGCAGACTAATAGCAATCTATTGCATGATTCCTCCATTGATATACAGTTCAAAACAGGCAAAACTAATCTATAGAATTAGAAGTTATAATAGAAGTGGATAATGACTAGAAGGGAGCCCAGGAAGACCACAGGACACTAGAAAATGTTCTGTTTCTTGATGTAATTGCATGGATATCTTAACTTTGTGATAATTACTTGTGATTTACGTCCTTTTCTAAATGTACATTATACAAAAAGGTGGATTTTTCTGTTAAAGTTTAGTGTCTTAGTTCACCCCTCCTGGTTAAGCAGTGGTTTTTCAGGGTTTTGTTTCTGTTTTGATTTTTTAACATGAAGCTACTCTGAGGATGGAGCTCATTCTCCCTGATCCAGAGACTCCAAATGGAGTCCCAGGTCTTTAATTCCATTACAGTCTCTCACCAGTTGCCATTCACAACCCCTTCCCACTCAGGTTTTGTTGTTTTGTTTTTAAGTATAAAACGGTGATTGATAGAAAGGAAAAAAATTTGGATTTCACCTGAAGTTCTCAAAATGCCTCTTCCCTTACATGACTTTACCTTGTTTGTTCATTTGACAACCGTTATACTAGATCTCTCTCCACAAAAGGCATTTAACTGCTGCGGTTTTTCTTCCTGAAGGCAGCAACAATGTTCTAGTAACTGTTCACTGCCTTACCCCCATCACCAGCACCCTGGACAGTGTCCAGTTCTAAGTAAATATTTGTGAATGCATATATAAATTAATGAATGGGGGTGCAATCATAACAAATAAAATATAAATACAGCATGCTAATGTTAGAAAAAGAGAGAGAAGAGTCATCTCTCAGTTATTTCTTTAGACTTTTAAAGCAGTCTGCCAACATTGCACCAAAGAGCAAACTAAGCATTTAATTTAATAAGTTACAAAAATTAAAACCCAAGAAGAGAAAGTAATTTTTAAATGACACCAGAATTGAATGAAAAATATGTAAAGAATTAGTTGATAAATAAAACCATAACCTGACTCTGAAAATGCCACAACATGAACAAATATCTTTTAAGACTCACCAGAAAAAAAGATAGAAAACAACTTCATATTGATACATTTGAAAAATCTTAATATTTTGCAAATAGTAAATGTAATTTTCTAGTAAAACACCTATTTCCAAAACTACTCCAAGAAGAAAATGTGAACAGGTCAATGCACTAAGTTCCCACCCCCATCAAAGGATACAGGTTCCAGATGATTTTATAACTCAGTTATTTCAAATCCTCAAGGAATAAATAATTCTTATGCCTTTTGAGTGTTTCAAGATTACAGAAAAAGAAACACCACTTCCAAGTTTATTTTATGGGGTTAGCATATTAATACAGAAACCTGGCCAGAATGACATTAAAATAGCTAATACTTATAAAAAGCTGTTGTATAACCAGCACTATAGTCCCTTATCTTTGTGATATCAGGCAATCCCAGCAGAAACACCTTATTGAGATCTGCCTCTTGACCCAGTTCCATAAGCAGCAGGAAATGTGTATAACCAAAGGGAACAGGAAGAGATTATTTTCTCTTGGGAAATGAAACTTCACCTGTACCAAAAATGATCAGATATCACAAGTGGACTAGAGCAGACAGTAACTCTTCTATAAGAATACAATTAATTTGATAAGAGCCAAAACAGGACAGACAACATTGTTTAATATTTTGGAGCTGTCAATTTTGCCCTAGTAAAATGGATTCTATAAATACTTTCATTTCTTTAATTTTTCTGGCCTATTTTTAAAAACTGTAATGTACTAATGTGTACTGAACAACCTATTGTGGAATGGCATTCCCAAATCACTATACTTGAAAAGGATTTTTACATTAAAACATATTTTGCAATAATGAGCTGTTAGTTTTCTTTAGTATTTGGCATTCAGATATTTTAAACATTATAATAAAAATACACAATGAATGTCACCATGTATATACATCTGCATGTACAGATCAGGTTAAATTTTAAAGATTTTTTTTCACTTAGTCCTTAAAGAATGTCGGGGAATGCAATAATCTGCACTGGTAAAAATGACTGTCTGATGAAAAGGATTAAGAATAATGGGGTTGGCAGATTCAATATGGCAGCAGAATAGGTGGAAGTTACACCTGTTCCCTCCTAGAACCATATCAAAACAATCAACTTGTATAATCATCTGAAGAAGACTAGCTGAACAGAAGTCTTATAACTAAGGATATACAAAAGAAGCTATATCTAGACTGGTAGAAAGGGCAGAGATGTAAAAAGTGCCGGTCCCACACACAGAGGTATATGTGGCAGTTAAGAATCTGGAAGGGTATTTCAGCTGAAGAGGTTTCTCCCCAGAGGAGTTAGGGCCTCAACCCCATGTCAGTCTTCTTAGCCCAGAGCACCAGAGCCAGGAAGAGGTGCCCATGTAATATCTGCCTGTGATAATCAGTGGGGATCCTGTCTGCCCAGGTGAGAAGGGAAGCTACTGGAAACCCAGGCATCCCTTAAACGACCAGTTGCACAAAATCTCACTCGTGGGCACTCACCCTGGGCTTTAGTGAACAGACAATGGCCTGGAGGAGACTAGAGTCATATAGGAAAAAATTGGATTGAGTGGCTTCATGAAAAGAGCTGGAGGGGCAACTGCCAATGTCCCTGCACTGAACTCCTCTCCCACACCATCCACAGATGCCATCTTTCCTGGGTTGAACACTCCCCTTCATATGGCATTAGCCAGGGAGATACACTAGCCCCTCCCTACAACTACCTGAAGCCTTGCACAGCCAAGATCACTTCTGGCAGAGAGATCTGTTCATAGTCTCTAGCCAGGGCCCATGTTTCAGTCTTTCTTTAAAAAAAAACTCTGGAGGAAGTTCAGGCAAATGCAGGGAGTGCCACAGACACATGAGACAAGACTGAGCTGAGTGGTTTTCGGGCAAGGGCCATCCTTCCGCCCCCACACAGGTGGCAGATCTCAGATTCCCTTGGGCCTTTTGCTGACCTGCCTCAAGCCCTGTAATGGTGCCAACCAGCCTCAATACGGAGCTTGGCCCCTCCTATGAGAATTCAGGCCCAGCACAAGAAGATACTAACCATGGATCTCCTTGTATCTCCTAACAGGTAGCCTAGGGTTCGCCACAGGTGGCATCTGACATTGACCCACATTGGAGTCCTTCCCAAGAGGCCCCAGAACCAACACACCTGGTGGCTGGCTTCAGACCACATCAGAACATGACCTAATTAGCTCCACAAGAGGCACATCCAAAGGGAGGTCTCGGCAGGCACCAGACTCTGCTGGGGAGAGTTGTGCTTCATGGGGTTGACTGCCACAGTAGCTTGTACACTGAGGTCAGGGTCAAGTCTCACAGGCATCCAATCTGAGGGTCAACTTCACCCAGTTTGACCAAGAGCAATCAAGACCCAACTACAACTGGAGGGTTCACATAACTCATACAAGAGACATGCCTGGAGCACCCAGCTCAGGTAAACAGACTTCACCACTGAGCCCACAAGACACCTACCCTGCCAAGACTGGGAGAAATAGCATATCTATCAAATATATAGAAACAAACACAGAGAGGAAGCCAAAATGAGGAGAAAAAAAATGTCCCAAAACAATTTTTTTAAACAGAAGAAATCTTTTGAAACAGAACTAAATGAAATGTGGCAAAAAATCTACCAGATACAGAGTTGAAAACAATGGTTGTAAAGATGTTTAAGTAAATTAGAGGAAGAGTGGATGAACACAGTGAGAACTTCAACAAAGAGATAGTAAACATAAAAAGGGACAAAGAAACCTAAAAAAAGAACCAGTCAGAAATGAAGAATACAATATCTAAAATGAATAATACATTAGAAGGAATCAACAGCAGATAGGATGAAGCAGAGGATCAAATCAGTTCTTTGGAAGACAAGGTAGCAGACACACCCAATCAGAGCAGCAAAAAGAAAAAAAAATTTAAGAAATAAGAAAAATGTAAAGATCCTCTGGGACAACATCAAGTGTAATAACATCCACATCATAGGATTATCAGAAGGAGAAGAGAGAGAGCAAGGGATTGAGAACCTATTTGAAGAAATAATGCCAAAAAATGTCCCTAACCTTATGAAAGAAAAAGACACACAAATTCAGAAGCATGGAGTCCCAGAGAAGAAGAGCCCAAAGAAGTCCACACCAAGACACATCATAATTAAAATGGCAAAGGTTAAAGGCAAAGAGAGACTCTTAAAAGCCACAAGGGAAAGACAGTTAGTTACCTAAAAGGGAGCTCCCAAAACACTGTCAACTGATTTCTCAACAGAACCTTTTCAGGCCAGAAAGGATTGGCACACAATATTCAAATTGATAAAAAGCAAGGACCTACAACCAAGATTACTATACCCAGCAAGGCAATTATTTAAAATTGAAGGAGAAATAAAGGATTTCCAGACAAGAAAAAGCTAAAGGAGTTCATTACCAGCAAACCCATATTATAAGAAATGTTAAATAAACTTCTTTATGAAGAAGAAAGAAAATAGAGGGAATACAATTATAAAGAATAAAATGACAAGAACTGATCAATAAATTCAGTAAAGTAGCAAAATTAAAATTTAATATTCAGAAGTCAGTTGCATTTTTATACACAAATACTGAACTATCAGAAAGAGAAACTAAGAAAACAATCCTATTTACAATTGCATCAAAAATAATAATAATAATATTTACAATAGCTAAGATCTGGAAACAGCCCAAGTGTCCATCAGTGGATGAATGGATAAAAAAGCTGTGGTACATATACACAATGGAGTACTATGCAGCTGTAAGAAAGAAAGATCTCTTATCCTTTGAGACGACGTGGAGGGACCTCGAGAGTATTATCCTAAGCGAAACAAGCCAAGCAGAGAAAGACAAATATCACATGATCTCACTTATTTGTGGAATATAATGAACATAACAGTCTGAGGAACAGGGTAGACCCAGAGATGTGGAAGTAGGGTATAAACTGACACCCCTCAGAAGAGGGGGTGGGGGGGGAGGGAAGAGATAAACCACAGAACTTATGCACATGTATGCATAAGTGATGGACATGGACAACAAAGCTGGGGACAGGGTGGGGGGATGGGGAGGAGGGTGTCAATGGGGAAAAAAGAAGAAACATCTGTAACAAAAATAAATTAATAAAAAGAAAAAAAATAAATAAAGTCAATAAAGAAAAAAAATTTTTTTTAATAAAAAAAAAAATAATAATAATAATAAAATACCTGGAATAAATCTAATCAAGGAGATAAAAGATCTGTACTCAAAAAATTATAAAGAAATTGAAGAAGATACAAATAAATGGAAGCATATACTGTGCTCACAAATAGGAAAGATTAGCATCA
Source organism: Tadarida brasiliensis (assembly GCA_030848825.1). Classification (NCBI taxonomy): domain Eukaryota; kingdom Metazoa; phylum Chordata; class Mammalia; order Chiroptera; family Molossidae; genus Tadarida; species Tadarida brasiliensis. The sequence goes on from CM061260.1 coordinate 24,501,965, forward strand.
TTAAAATGTTCATACTACTCAGAACAATCTACAGATTCAATCCAATTTCTATCGAAATACCAATGGAGTTTCTCACAGAACTAGAACAAATGATCCTAAACTTTGTATGGAACCACAAAGGACCCCAAATAGCCACAGCAATCTTGAAAAAGAAAAAGAACAAACTTGCAGGTATTTTGCTACCTGATATCAAACAATACTACAAAGCTATAGTAATCAAAGCAGCATAGTACTGGCATAAAAACAAATACATAGATCAATGGAACAGAATAGAGTCCAGAAATAAACCCAAGCCTATATGGTTATTTAATATATGGCAAAGGTGGCAAGAATATATAATGGGATAAAGACAGTCTAGTCAGTAAATAGTGTTGAGAAAATTGGACAGATAAGTGCAAAAAATAAAATTAAACCACCCTCTTATACCATATACAAGAATAAACTGAAAAAGGATTAAAGACCTAAATGTGACTCAAAACCATAAAACTCTTAGAAGAAAACATAGGCAGTAAACACTGACAATTCCCTTAGAAGTATTTTTTCTGACATATCTCCTTGGCAAGGGAAACAAAAGAAAAAATATACAAATGGGATGACATCAAACTAAAATATTTTTGCAGAGCAAAGGAACCCATCAACAAAACAAAAAGAAAGCCTACTAAATAGAAGAAAATATTCACCAACAATACTGCAATAAGAGATTAATATCCAAAATTTATAGAGAACTCAAACTCAACACCAAAAAAAAAAAAAAATCCAATTAAAATATTGGCAGAGAATCTGAATAGATATTTCTCTGAAAAGGACATGCACATGTCCAATACACATATGAAAAGGTACTCAACACCACTAATCACCAGAGAAATGTAAATTAAAACAAAGAGATATCACCTCTCACCTGTCAGAATGGTGATCGTCAATAAATCAACAAGTGGTGGTGAGGACATGGAGAAAAGGAAACATTTCTGGTCTGTTGGTGGAAATGCAGATTGGTGAAGCCACTATGGAAAACAGAGTGGAAGTTCCTAAAAATATTAAAAATGGAGTCGCCTTATGACCCAGCAATTCCACTTCTGGGTATATATTCAAAGAAACTCAAAATAATAATTCAAAAAGAAGAATAAAAATGGCAGTGGGCAGGATTGGAGTGAGGGTGAGTGTGTGAGAGTGTGAGAGAGAGTGTGAGTGGATGTGAGTGTGGACAAACAACCTTGAGCAGTGCAGAAACATGGGGCAGAGGGTTCCTGTGCTGTGGACAGGGAGCAGCCGGCTACCATAGTAAGTGGTTTGTCAGGGTGCTTCTCCCTGCATGGCCGGGAGACCCCACCATTTTGGAATATCCCTGGTATTTTCTGGCAGGAGGCAGCAGGAGCGGCTAGGGCCCAGTGACCTGAGCCCACCAGTTCACCTCACACCATCGGACCAGTGGACCCCACTGGATCAATACAGACCAGTGCACAGTAGTGGCACTCTCAGGGTACCTGCTACAGAAGCTGCAAGCTGCTGGGAGCCCAGCTCCATCCCCCACAGCAGTAGCCTGATCAGAGCTGAGACACACCCCCAACAACAGAGGCTCCAGAGCAGACATCCATCCCCAGGCAGCAGAAGCACAGATCGGCAGCTGAAACCTATTCCCAACAGTATCAGCAGAGGCTGAACAGGAACTGAGCCCATCAGGCAGCAGCACTCCCCAGCTGTCAGCAGCAGGACCCATGTTTCCAGTGGGGCCCGCAAGATCCAGCTGCCCATGGCTCTGGCATGGCCCACTGCCCCAGCAGCAGTGCCTAACGTGACAGACCAATACCAGCCATCAGTAGTCAATCCTCCAGGACCCACAGCAGGCAAGATGTGCCACACACCAGAACAGTCTGGGAGACACAGAAGCCTTATTTGATACACACCATCCTGCCTACACATCCCAAGATCCCTCACCAGGTCTAGAACTACCAGACTGCTAAAATGGGGAGACAAAGAAACAACACCCAAGTGATAGAAAAGGAGGAATCACCAGAAAAAGAACTACATGAAATGGAAGAAAGCAATTTGCCAGATAAATAATTCAAAATAATGATTTTAAGGGTGCTCAAACAATTCAGTGAGAACTACAAGCAACTTAATGAGAATTATAAAGAGCTCAGTGGGAACTACATCAGCTTAAAAGGTAGAAGCTATGAATAAAAATCAAGAGGAAATAAAGACTGACATAGCTGTTATGCAAAATACCTTACAAGGATTCAATAGTAGATTAGAAGAAGCTGAAGACCAAATAAGTGAGTTAGAAGACAAGGTAGAAAAAAAATGCTCAAATAGAGCAACAAATGGGGAAATTTTTTAAAAACAGAAGGAGAGTTTAAGGGAGCTTTCGGACAATCAAAACATAACAACATTCGCATCATAGGAGTACCAGAAGGAGAAGAATTAGAGAAAGAAATAATGTTTGAAGAACTAATGACAGAAAACCTCCCTAATTTGGCAAAGGAAAAAGTCACACAAGTCCAGGAAATACAGAGAGTCCCAAGCAAGATGAACCCCAAAATACCCACAGCTAGACACATCATAATTAAAATGGCAAACATTAAAGACAAAGAAAGAATACTAAAGGAAGCAAGAGAGAGACAAAAAGTTACCTACAAGGGAGCTCCCATTAGACTGTCAGCTGATTTCTCAATAGAAACACTGCAGGCCAGACGGGAGTGGCATGAAGTGTACAAAGTAATGAAAGGCAAGGGTCTGAATCCAAGACTACTCTATCCAGCAAGGTTATCTTTCAAAATTGAAGGTGAAATAAAGAGCTTCACAGACACACACAAAAAATGCTAAAGGAATTTACCACCACCAAACCAGCACTGCAAGAAATGCTAAAGGGATTGCTGTAGGAAGAAGAAGAAATAAAGAGAGAGAGAGGAACATAGGCATAAAATAAAAATGGCAACTAGTAAGTATCTATCAATAATAACCTTAAATGTAAATGGCTTAAATGCCCTAATCAAAAGACATAGGGTAGCTGATTGGATAAGAAAACACAACCCATATGTATGCTGTCTACAAGAGACCCACCTCACAACAAAAGACACACACAGGGTGCAAGTGAAGGGATGGAAAAAAATTTTCCAAGCAAATGGAAATGAAAAAACAGCTGGTGTAGCAATACTCGTATCTGATAAGATAGACTTCAAAATGCGGGCCATAATTAGAGACAAAGAAGGTCACTACATAGTATTAAAAGGAACAATCCAACAAGAGGATATAACCCTGGTAAACATATGCACCAAACACAGGAGTACCAAAATATATTTTAAAACTTCTGGAAGACTTCAAAGGAGAGATCAATAGCAATACAATTATAATGGGTGACTTTAACACCCCACTGAGACCACTGAACAGATCTTCTAGACAAAAAATTAACAAGGACACAGAGTCCTTAAATGACAAACTAAATCAGCTGGACTTAATTGATATTTACAGAACATTTCACACCAAAGCGGCAGAATATACATTCTTCTCAAGTACACACAAGACATTTTCAAAGATAGACCACGTGTTAGGACACAATGTAAATCTACAAATTCAAGAAGATTGAAATCATATCAAGCATCTTCTCAGATCACAATGGCATGAAACTAGAAATCAATTACAACAAAAACATGCAAAGACATTCAAACACATGGAGGCTAAATAACATGTTATTTTACACGAATGGGTTACTGAGATCAAAGAAGAAATTTAAAAATTCCTGGAAACCAATGAAAATGAACACACAACAACACAAAATCTATGGGACGCAGCAAAAGCAGTTCTGAGACAGCCATTCATATCACTACAGGCCTACATCACAAAACAGGAAAAATTTCTAATTGACTTTCTAACCCTACAACTCAAAGAACTAGAAAGTAAACAAAAAGAAAAACTGAGAGCAAGTAGAAGGAAAGAAATAGTAAAGATCAGAGCAGAAATGAATGACATAGAAACTAAAAAAAAACATTCAAAAGATCAATGAAACAAAGAGCTGGTTCTTTGAAAACATAAACAAGATTGATGGACCCTTAGCCAGATTCACCAAGAAACAAAAGAGAAGAACCAAATAAACATAATCAGAAACGAAAGAGGAGAAGTAACAACCGACACCACAGAAACACAAAGGATCATTAAAACATACTGCGAACAATTATACACCAACAAATTGAACAATCTAGGGGAGATGGACAAATTTCTAAAAACACACAGTCTCCTAAACTGAACCGGAAAGAGATAGAAAACTTGAACAGACCAATAACAACAAAGGAAATTGAAGATGTAATCAAGACTCTCCCAGCAAACAAAAGCCCAGGCCCAGATGGCTTCACGGGGGAGTTTTACCAAACATTAAAAACACTCATTCTCCTCAAACTATTCCAAAAAATCCAAGAAGAAGGAAGACTTCCAAACTCATTTTATGAGGCCAACATAATTCTAATTCCAAAACCAGATAAAGAAATTACAAAGAAAGAAAACTACAGGCCAATATCCCTGATGAACACAGATGACAAAATCCTTAACAAAATATTAGCAAATCGGATTCAGCAATACATCAAAATAATTATTCATCATGACCAAGTGGGATTCATCCCAGGGATGCCAGGATGGCACAATATTCACAAATCAATAAATGTGATACACCACATAAACAAAATGGAAGATAAAAACCATATGATCATATCAATAGATGCTGAAAAAACATTTGACAAAATCCAGTACCCATTTTTGATAAAAACGCTCAGTAATGTGGTAACAGAGAGATCATATCTTAACATAATAAACGCAATATATAAAAAACCTACAGCCAACATCATATTCAGTGGGCAAAACTACAAGCATTTCCCTTAAGAACAGGAACCAGCCAGGGATGACCACTCTCGCCACTCTTATTTAACATAGCACTGGAAGTCTTAGCCACAGCTATTAGACAGAAAGAAAACATAAAAGAGATCCAAATTGAACAGGAGGAAGTGAAACTGTCATTATTTGCAGATGACATGATGCTTTACATAAAAAACCCTAAAGACTCCATCAAAAATCTACTAGATTTAATAAATGAATTTGGCAAAGTAGCAGGATACAAAATTAACATCAAGAAATCAACGGCATTCTTGTACACCAACAACGAACTCACTGAAAGAGAAACTAAAGAAGCAATCCCATTTACCATTGCGGCAAAAAACTTAAGATACTTAAGAATAAACTTAACCAAAGAAATGAAGGACCTATTCACAGAAAACTACAGGTCATTGAAAAAATAGAGGAAGATATAAAGAAAAGTGGAAGCATATACTTTGTTCATGGATTGGAAGAATTAACATCATTAAAATGTCCATACTACCCAAAGCAATATATAGATTCAATACAATCCCCATCAAAATGCCAACGACATATTTCACAGAGCTAGAACAAGTACTCCAAAAGTTCATATGGAACCAAGAAAACCCTGAATAGCTACAGCAATCTTGAAAAAGAGGAACAAAGTAGGAGGGATCATAATACCAGATATCAGGTTATACTAGAAAGCCACTGTAATCAAAACAGCCTGGTACTGGCACAAGAACAGGCATATAGATCAATGGAACACAACAGAGAACACAGAAATTGACCCAAGACATTATGCTCAATGAATATTTGACAAAGGTGGCAAGAGCATACAGGGGAGCAAAGACAGCCTCTTGAATAAATGGTGTTGGGAAAATTGGACCATTACATGCAAAAAAATGAGGCTAGACCACCAACTTACACCATACACAAGAATAAACTCAAAATGGATAAAAGGCTTAAATGTGACTCATGAATCCATAAAAATCCTAGAAGAAAATGCAGGCAACAAAATTTCAGACATCACACGCAGCAGAATTTTCACTGATACATCATCTAAGGCAAGAGAAACAAAGGAAAAAGTGAACACACCGAACTACATCAAACTAAAAAGCATCTGCACAGAAAAGAAACAACCATCAGAATGGAAAGGGAACCCACTGTATGGGAGAGAATAATTGCCAATGATACATCACATAAGGAGCTAATTTCCAAAATATATGGAGTACTCATACAACCCAAAAAAAGGAAGACAAAGAACCCAATTAAAAAATGGGCAGAGAACCTAAATAGACACCTCTCCAAACAGGTCATACAAATGGCCAAGACACATATGAAGAAATGCTCAAAGTCACTAATCATCAGAGAGATGCAAATTAAAACAACTATGAAGTATCACCTCACACCTGTCAGAATAGCTGCCATCAACAAATCATCAAACAACAAGTGCTGACGAGGGTGTGGAAAAAATACACTGCTAGTGGGAATGCAGACTGGTGCAGCCACTATGGAAAACAATATGATGTTTCCTCAAAAAATTAAAAATTGAACTGCCATTTGATCCAGTGATCCCACTTCTAGGAATATTCCCTAAGAAGCCTGAAACACCATCAGAAAGAATATATGTACCCCTATGTTCATAGCAGCACTATTTACAATAGCTAAGATCTGGAAACACCCCAAGTGTCCATCAATAGATGAGTGGGTAAAAAAACTGTGGTACATATACACAATGGAATACTATGCAGCTATAAGAAAGAAAGATCTGTTATCCTTTGAGATGATGTGGAGCAACCTGGAGAATTTTATCCTAAGTGAAACAAATCAATCAGAGAAAGACAAATATCACATGATCTCACTTATTTGTGGAATATAATGAACAAAACAAGCTGAGGAACAAAATAGACCCAGAGACATGGAAGTGGGGTGCAGACTGACAAACCTCAAAAGAGGTGGACATGGGGGAAAGGAAGAGATAAACCACAGAATTTATATGCATATATGTGTAAACAAGGACATAGACAATAAGGTGGGGGTGGGGGGACGGGATTGGGAGGAGGGTGTCAATGGGAGGAAAAAGGAGAAACATCTGTAACAAAAATAAATAAATAAACATTATTAAAAAAAAGAATAATTCAAAAAGATATATGCACTCTATGTTCATTGCAGCATTATTTACAATAGCCAAGATATGGAAGCAACCGAAGTGCCCTACAATAGATGAGTGGATAAAAAATTGTTGGTACATGTATACAATGGAATATTATTAGGCCATAAAAAAGAATAAAATCTTACCATTTGTGAAAGCATGGATGAACCTAAATGTACAAACAAAATAGAAACATACTTATAGATACAAAGAACAGACTGATGGATGCCAGAGGGGAGGGAGGTTGGGGTGCTGGGTAAAAAGGGTGAAGGGATTAAGAAGTACTAATTGGTAGTTACAAAATAGTCATGGGATTATAAAGTAAAGCATAGGAAATATAGTCAAGAATATTGTAATAACTGTCTATGCTGCCAAGTAGGTATTTACAATATCAGAAGGAACACTTTGTAAAGTACATGATTGTTTAACTGCTATGCTCTATACCTGAAACTAATACAAAATAATGTTGAATGTATACTGTGATTGAAAAATTAAATTAAAAAAAAGAATTTTGGGGTTGAAGCTTTATTTTTGCAAGTGGATTTGTATTGTATAAAACAACTTGTATAAAGAAAACAAGACTCTAAAAGATACTTCTGTTTCACTTGGCACTTTTCCTAGAAACATTACAGATCCAAAAGGAGTCGGGAATTGATTACATTTATAATATGATTATATCAAGGTAAGATGCAAACATCCTTACTCAGAGGTTGCTTAGAAGCCACATTTCTTTATCTTGCTTATCCTAGTTCTGACTATTCCTAATGAGCATCCCCGCCCAAGGTCAGAATCAGAAAGAACCAGAGATTTAAAAGTAAATTGTGCCAAAGCTGAACAATTGTCCATAGTCTGGTTTTTCCCGTGGCTGCTGTTGTGTAATGCTCAATGCCCTACTCTTACCCCATAGTCAGGGTCACAGATGTCCACAGGAAATGCATCAGAGAGGTAAATCAGATGCACATGCCCTTTGGTATGCAGTGATGGGCATCTTCAGAGTGATTGCCATGGGCAGCTCTCCCTCCAGGCCAGCAGTGGCTTCAGGCTTGTGAATGCCAAGTGTCGAACAAGTCATGCTGTAAAACCACCTCTCCTTCCCCCTTTTCTATATGTCATCAATAAAGGAATTTCAGAGTGTTACTGGGATGAAACATGCAATCATCCTGGGGATGTGCAGGGATGAGCATATCTCTGGAACTGAGACATATCTTTATGTGAGGGGAAAGTGCAGCCTGTCCCTGCAGGGATTTTCCTGCCCCACAGTATCAGAGCACATGGAACCGTTTAGCCAGAGATTAGGCTCAATTCCATGTTTTGAAATTTAATTTTCAGTCAGTCAGTTAGAGTCAATCAAAACACTCCTTGGTGAGTGAAACTTGAAGTCACAATGTTTCTGAATCTTATTTGTCCCATCATCACAGTTAATTATTGCATTTGGCACATAACAAATATTTAGATGTTTTGCCAGATAGTCAGAAGCAACAAACACCTCATTGTTATGTTTGATTATATGACAGAAATGTTACAATTTCAACAAGATGTCCAACATCCTATCTACAACTCACCACAACCACCACCACCATCAAGTGGTCCCTCTCTCAGTGAAGACACAGAAGCACCTAGCTACCTTTTTTAGTCAACCCTCAGTTTTTAATGACCCTGCCATCAGCTTTTTGCTTGTTGATGGGTAGTTTAGGATACAAATCACAGCACTCTCTGGGCAATCACACCTATTTTCTTATCAGTTATGGACAAACAAGAGACAGGAAGGTGAATTTCTTGAAAAAATGCTCTTCAACACCCAAATTGTGGTGATCAGGGATTACCTGTCATACATTTCTCATAGTTACTGTGGGTGATTGAGCGGTGGCCATTCTGATGAAATCTTTTTCATGATTTATTTCTGATATTCACCTCCCTGCTTGTTCAGCAAGCTGACACATCTGTTCAATAGCACCCCACCCATACATAATTGATTTATTTAATAGATTCAGTGAAAATAATATGAAAGTCGTTTGACAAAAATGTACTTTTTTGATAGAAAGTATTCACCAGTTTCTGACTAAATCAATGTTAAATTTATCTTGACTTTTTATGTTTATTTATTTATTTTTGTTACAGATGTTTCTCCATTTTCCCCCATTGACACCCTCCTCCCAATCCCCCACCCCCCCACCCCAAGATTATTGTCTATGTCCTTGTTTACGCATACATGCATACAAGTTCTGTGGTTTATCCCTTCCCTCTCTGCCCCATCCACCTCTTCTGAGGTTTGTCACTCTGTACCCCACTTCCATGTCTCTGAGTCTATTTTGTTCCTCAGCTTGTTTTGTTCATTATATTCCACAAATAAGTAAGATCATGTGATATTGTCTTTCTCTGATTGGCTTGTTTCTCTTAGGATAATACTCTCTAGGTCCCTCCAAGTTGTTTCAAGGGTAAGAGATCTTTCTTTCTTATAGCTACATAGTATTCCATTGTGTATATGTACCACAGCTTTTTTATCCGTAATCTACTGATGGACACTTGGCAGTTTCCAGATCTTAGCTATTGTAAATAGTGCTGCTATGAACGTAAGGGTACATATATTCTTTCTGATTGGTGTTTCAGGCTTTTTAGGGTATATTCCTAGAAGTGGGATCGCTGGATCAAATAGCAGTTCAATTTTTAATTTTTTGAGGAAACACTATATTGTTTTCCATAGTGGCTGCACCAGTCTGCATTCCCACCAGCAGTGTACTAGAGTCCTGTTTTCTCCACATCCTCGCTAGCATTTGTTGTTTAACGCTTTGTTGATGGCAGCCATTCTGGCAGAAACAAGGTGATACCTCATAGTTGTTCTATTTTATTTTTATTTTTTTGAAATTCTACCAATTTTTATTAATTTATTTTTGTTACAAATGTTTCTCCTCCCCCCCAGACACCCTCCTCCCCATCCTACCCCCTCCACCCCCCCAGCATTGTTGTCTATGTCCATTGATTATGCATACATGCATACAAGTTCTTTGGTTCATCTTATCCATCTCCCCGCCCCCCTACTCTGTTTGTCAGTCTGATTCGTACAACTTTCTATGTCTCTGGGTCTATTTTGTTCATCAGCTTTTTATGTTCATTATATTCCACAAATAAGTGAAATCATGTGGTATTTGTTTTTCTCTGATTAGCTTATTTCACTTAGCATAATACTCTCGAGGTCCCACCATATTGTCTCAAAGATAAGAGATCTTTTTTTTTTTTTTTTTATCCTCACCCGAGGACATTTTTCCATTTTTTGTTCAGATAGAGTGTGAGGGAGAGAGAGGAAGAGAGAGAGAGAGAAACATCGACGTGAAAGGGACACATCAAGTGGCTGCCTCCCGCATGACCAACCAGGGCCGGGGACAAATTGCAACCGAGGTACGTGCCCCTAGCAGGTACCGAACCCGGGTCTCTCTGGACCACAGGCCGGCGTTCTAACCGCTGAGCCAAACCAGCTAGGGCAGATCTTTCTTTCTTACAGCTGCATAGTATTCCATTGCATATATATACCACCGCTTTTTTAACCACTCATCTATTGATAAGCACTTGAGCTGTTTCCGGATCTAAGCGATTGTAAATAGTGCTGCTATGGACATAGGGGTACATATATTCTTTCTGATTGGTGATTCAGGCTTCTTAGGGTATATTTCTAGAAGTGGGACCACAGGGTCAAATGGCAGTTCAATTTTTAATTTTTTGAGGAAACGCCATATTATTTTCCGTAGTGGCTGCACCAGTCTGCATTCCCACCAGCAGTGTATTAGAGTCCCCTTTTCTCCACACCCTCTCCAACACTTGTTATTTGATGATTTGTTGATGGCAGCCATTCTGACAGGTGTGAGGTGATACCTCATACTTGTTTTAATTTGCATCTCTCTGATGATTAGTGACGTTGAGCATTTTGTCATATGTCTCTTGGCCTTTTATATGTCCTGTTCAGAGAGGTGTCTATTTAGGTCCTCTGCCCATTTTTTAATTGGGTTCTTTGTCTTCCTTTTGTTAATTTGTATGAGCACTCTATATATTTTGGAAATTAACCCCTAATCTGATGTATCATTGGCAATTATGCTCTCCCATATAGTTGATTCCCTTTCCATTCTGATGGTTGTTTCTTTTGCTGTGCAGAAGCTTTTGAGTTTGATGTAGTCCCATGTGTTATTTTTCCCTTTGTTTCTGTTGCCTTAGATGATGTATCAGTGAAAATTCTGCTGCATGTGATGTCTGAAATTTTGTTGCCTACATTTTCTTCTAGGATTTTTATGGATTCATGAGTGACATTTAAGCCTTTTATCCATTTTGAGTTTATTCTTGTGTATGGTGTAAGTTGATGGTCTAGTTTCATTTTTGTGCATGTAGCGGTCCAATTTTCCCAACACTATTTATTAAAAAGGCTGTCTTTTCTCCATTGTATGCTCTTGCCACCTTTGTCAAATATTAATTGAGCATAATGTCTTGGGTCAATTTCCGGGTTCTCTGTTGTGTTCCATTGATCTATATGCCTGTTCTTGTGCCACTACCAGGCTGTTTTGATTACAGTAGCTTTGTAGTATAACCTGATATCCGGTATTGTGATCCCACCTACTTTGTTCTTCTTTTTCAAGATTGCTGTGCCTATTCAGGGTCTTTTTTGGTTCCATATGAACTTTTGGAGTATTTGTTCTAGTTCTATGAAATATGTCATTGATATTTTGATGGGGATTGCATTGAATCTATATATTGCTTTGGGTAGTATGGACATTTTAATGATGTTAATTCTTCCAATCCATGAACAAGGTATGTGCTTCCACTTTTTTATATCTTACTCTATTTCTTTTTTCAATGTCCTGTAATTTTCTGATAATAGGTCCTTCACTTCTTTGGCTAAGTTTATTCCTAGGTATCTTAATTTTTTGCCACATTGGTTGGGACTGTTTTTCTCAGTTTTGTTTTGTTTTTTTTAATCCTCACCAGAGGACATTTTTGCATTTATCTTCAGATAGAACAGGAGGGAGAGAGGGAGGAAGAGAGAGAGAGAAACATCTATGTGAGAGAGACACATCAAGGGGTTGCCACCCACACAAGTACACAAAATCCGAGCCAAGGACAAACTGCAACCGAGGTATGTGCTCTTAGCAGGAACTGAACCCAGGTCTCTCTGGACCACAGGCCGATGCTCTAACCACTGAGCCAAACTGGCCAGGGCTGCCATTGATTTCTTGATGTTAATTCTGTATCCTGCTCCCTTGCCAAATTTGTTTATTAAATCTAGCAGATTTTTGATGGAATCTTTGGGGTTTTCTGTGTATACTATCATGTCATCTGAGAATAATGACAGTTTTACTTCCTCCTTTACAATTTGGATCTATTTTATTTTTCTTCATATCTGATTGCTGTGGCCAAAACTTCCAGTACTATGTTAAATAAGAGTGGCAAAAGTGGGCATCCTGGTCTTGTTCCTGTTCGTAAGGGAAATGCTTTTAGTTTTTGCCCATTGAATATGATGTTGGCTGTAGGATTTTCATATATGGCCTTTATAATGTTGAGATATGATCCCTCTATTCCCACATTGCTGAGCATTTTTATCAGAATTGGGTGCTGGATTTTGTCTAATACTTTTTCAGCATCTATTCATATGATCATATGGTTTTTATCTTTCATTTTGTTTATGTGGTATATCACATTTATTGATTTGCAAATATTGTACCATCCTTGCATCCTTGGGATGAATCTCACTTGGTCATGGTGAATAATTTTTTTAATGTATTGCTGGATCCGATTTGCTAGTATTTTGGCATCTATTTTCATTAGGGATATTGGCCTGTAGTTTTCTTTCTTTGTAGTGTTTTTTACATGGTTTTGGAATTAGAATTATGCTGGCCTCATAAAAAGAGTTTGGAAGTCTTCCTTCTTCTTGAATTTTTTGGAATAGTTTGAGGAGAATGGGTGTTAGTTTTTCTTTGAATGTTCGGTAAAACTCCCCTGTGAAGCCGTCCAGGCCTGGGCTTTTGTTTGCTGGGAGAGTCTTGATTACATCTTCAATTTCCTTAGTTGTTATTGGTCTGTTCAAGTTTTCTATCTCTTCCCGGTTCAGTTTAGGAGACTGTGTGTTTTTAGAAATTTGTCCATCTCCCCTAGATTGTCCAATTTGTTGGTGTATAATTGTTCATAATATGTTTTAATGATCCTTTGTGTTTCTGTGGTGTCGTTGTTGTGTTTCTGTTATTATTTCTTCAAATATGTTCTCTAACCCTTGCTTATTTTATTCTTCTTCGGGGACTCCTACGATGCGAATGTTATTATGTTTCCAGTTGTCCCACAGTTCTCTTAAGCTGTCTTCCTGTTTTTTAATTGTTTTTTCCTTTTGGTTTTTTGATTGGTTGATTTTTTCTACCCTGTCTTCTAATTCACTGATCCAGTCCTCAGCTTATTCTATTCTGTTGGTTATTCCTTCCAGTGTGTTCTTTATTTCTGCTCTGTCATTCTTCATTTCCACTTGGTTGGTTTTCAATGTTTCTATATCTTTACTCATGGTGTTGAGCTCCTTACTCATGCTGTTGAGCTTCCTCAAGATCATGGCTCTGAACTCTACCTCTGATAACTTGCTTAACTGCATTTCATTTATCTCATCTTCAGCAGAGTTCTCTTGTTCTTTCATTTAGGATTTGTTTCTTTGTTTTCACTATTTTGGCTATCTCAGTGGGTTTTGGAGCCTGCCAAATTTTCCCTGTGGGTGTTGCTGTTCTGCTCTTTTTGGCTCTCTCTACTGGGTTTGGATGAGTGTGGGAGGACCCACGTTAAACACCACTATCAAGTCTTACTTTCCTGGGTAGATTTGCAAGCCCAGGAAAGGTTCAGTTATCCTCTAGTTCTTTGCCTGGAGGCTATTTGTCTCAGTTACTTGAGCCTTGGGTTGTAGCCCTCAGCTGAATGAAAAACTGCCTCAGATGTTCAGTGTAAGAGGATTTCCCGAGGGTGGGGCAGATGCTGGTTGTTAATGAGCCTCAATTTGCATTTCTCTGGCCCAGCTGTGTGGAGTTAAATCTCCAAGGGAGGCGCTATTGCTTCTCCCCAGGGCTCCAGGATGGGGCTCCCTGAGCCAGATGGGCACTCCTGTGCAGCCGTGACTCAGCAAAAACTCTCAGCGCCCTCCAAATCCCAGGTGTCCCCACACAGTTCCAGTCCAGCCTGCCCTCCCTCTCTCAGAGCCCAAGGTGAGTGGCTGTAGCTAATTTAGTGCTGTGTCCCAGCCCTCTGCACTGTGGAGCCAGCTTGGGATTTTAACCCTGAGGGAGCTGCTCACAGCTAAAACAGCTTCTGTCCATCAGCTCCCAGCCCATCCTCTTGTGCCTCCGCAGACCTACCAGGCTCCATTCAGTGTCCTTTTTTCCTGTCCCTAGTTATATGGGTCATCTCCAGCTGCTTTTCTGTTGTTTTTTCCTGACAATTTGTCTTTATTTTAGTTGTAATTCCAGTTTGGTCCTGGGAGATGGTCTGTGTAGCTTCCATTGACTCTGCCGCCATTTTGGAATCTTCCTCATAGTTGTTTTAATTCTTAGAGTCTCTTTTCCTTCTTCTTTACCTTCAATAGTAAAAAAAAGAAACAAACAAAAAAACCTTAAGTCCTGAAGATTTCACCTCAAAACACTCTACTTTATTGACCTTACATGATTTATTTATTTTTAAAATATCTCTTATTGTAAATTTTTAAATGTTTGTTTTTTTTTAAAGGCAAAACAAAATACTTTGCTCACATGCTAAACATATAATAGGCAAATGGTCTTTTTTTGATTAGCTACTTAATTTGTTATAATAAAATTAAACCATTTAATCTGAATATAAATTATCACTGCTGACAACTGTTAGAAGGGAAAGAGAAATTCATTAGGAAATCTACTCTGTTTTCAAATTGTTCTGATCATTAGAAAAATTTAACTCTTGTCCATAAAGAATAATCTCAATAGGGAAGTGTGCTGGGTATAACTTTCCAGCTTAAAATAATGTATTTCGTATTTTTAAGATCACCCACCTTTAAATATTGGACTGCTTGGCATAATTTATCACTGGCCTCAGCCCTTATTGACTTTGGCTATCAAAAGCACTGTGCAGAGGGCATTCTGAGGTCACCTTAAGACTCACACAATAGTTTTCTAACAGGTCTCTCCACCTACATTTTTGCTTTCTTTGTCCATACTTCCCATTACCATCAAGGCAGCACAGGCATCCTCATGTAAAACTCTGACCTTATTTCTCCCTTGCACAGATTCCACCATGACTTTCTGTTGCATGTAACAAAATGTAAAGCGTTTGCAGCTCATATACATTTCTTTATCATCTGAGCCCTACCTCCTCAGTCTCCTCACAAGAAACAACTCCCCATTGCTCCTCTGTCCCCATGCTTTTTATACTTTGATAATACCAAACTATTTGACATCATCAAAATATTGCAATGTATCCCATACAATATTTAATGTTCTCTATATTTTTGCATTCTTGAATGCTCTTATTCTCTCCTGTAGCTAGCAAAACCTTCAAATTTAATAAAAAATGTGTTAAAATGATGTTATCAGATACACCCAATGATAAAATTTTGTCCTGTAAAGTAGATAACATGATACCATTTAGAGAACCCTAAAGATTCCACAAAAAATACTACTAGAACGGATAAATTAATTCAGTAAGGTGACAGGATACAAAATTAATATTCAGAAATTGGTAGCATTTTTATACACCAATAATGAACTATCATAAAGAGAAACTAAGAAAACAATCCCATTTACAATTGCATTAAAAAAAAATACCTAACCTGGCTGGTGTGGCTCACTGGTTGAGCATCGACCCATGCAGCAAGAGTTTACTGGTTTGATTCCCAGTCAGGGTGCATGCCCAGGTTGTGGGCCAAATCCCCAGAGGGAGGCATGCAGGAGGCAGACAATCAATGTTCTCTCTCATCAATGTTTCTATCTCTCTCTTCCTTTCTCTCTAAAATCAATAAAGAAAAAAATATTTAAAAGACAAAGAACCCATACACCTTAACATCAACCCCTCCCCCCACACACACACAACCAATCCAATTAAAAAATGGGCAGAGAATCTGAAGAGACATTTCTCCAAAGAGGACATACAGATGGCCAAGAGACATATGAAAAGATGCTCAACATCACTAATCATCAGAGAAATGCAAATTGAAACCACAAAGAGATATCACGCCACACCTGTCAGAAAGGATATCATCACTAAATCAACAAACAAGTGTTGGTGAGGATGTGGAGAAAAGGGGACCTTCATGTACTATTGGTGAGAATGAGTTTGGTGCAGCCACTATGGAAAAGAGTGGGGGTTCCTCAAAAACTTAAAAATGGAACTGCTTTATGACCTAGTGTTTCCACTTCTGGGTATATATTCAAAGAAACTCAAAACACTAATTCAAAAAGATATATGCAAAAAATAAAATAAGATATATACACCCCCATGTTCATTGCAGTGTTAATTTACAATAGCCAAGATGTGGAGGTAACCTGAGTGCCCATCAGTAGACAAATAGATAAAAAAAAATGTAATGGTACATACATGCAATGGAATATTACTCAGCCATAAAAAGGATGAAATCTTACCATTTGTAACAACATGAATGAACCTAGAGATTACTATGCTAAGTGAAGTAAATTGGACAGAAAAAGACAAATACCATATGATTTCATTTATTATGTGCAATCTAAAGAACAAAATAAATGAACAAATAGAAACCGATTCATAGATACAGAAAACAAACTGATGGTTGCGAAATGGAGGGTTGATGGAGTCTGGGTGAAAACATTTAAGGGAATAAGAAGTACAGTCAGTAGTTACAAAACAGTCACGAGGATGTAAAGTAAAGCATGGGGAATATAGCCAATAATATTGTAATAACTATATACGGCACCAGGTGGGTACTAGATTTAATGGGGGAATAACTTTGTAAGTTATATAAATGTCTAAGCACTTTGCTGTATACCTAAAACTAATATAAAATAATATTAAATGTCAACTGTAATTGAAAAAGAGTTGCCCTGTCATGTATTTCAAATGAACTTTGTATACAAATCAATTATGATAATTACCATATTCTATTGTAAATGCTTGTTTGCATTTCTGTTACCCTCTGAACTAAGCCTTCCTTGAATCCATAATCATCCTATCTTTTGTTTTCTTTGTATCTATTCAAATCTGCACAAGATTTGCTTGCTTTTTTATTCAACATTATTTTTGAGTGAACCATAATGATTTGTTTAGCTGAAGTTGGTTATTTTATATTCTGTATAATATTCTAGTATCCCATTTTATGAATGTATTACAGTATTTTATCCTTTATTTTATCCACAAACTTTTGTTTTGTTTACAGCTTTTTAATTATTATTACAGACAAAGCTGCTGTGGTATCTTGCACATCTCTCCAGGCGCACACGTGTAGGCTTGTTTCTAGAGTACGTAACTGAAGGTAATTGGTGGATTGGATCTTATACAGTATGCTTCTTCAACTTTTCTAGATAATGCAAATGTTTTTCAAAACCATTGGCTTAAGTGTAGTTCGCCTGTCAAAACTTTCATTGGTGCCTTGGTCGGCCTGTGCATAAACGGGTCACAGGTTCAATTCCCAGCCCTAGTCAATATGTCTCTCTCATGTGGATGTTTCTCTCTCTTTCTCACTGCCTCTCCCTCCCTCCCTTCCACTCTTTCTTAAAATCAATGGAAAAAAATATCCTCATGTGAGGATTAACAACAACAAAAAAACTTGCATTGGCCTAGACCAATCAAATGTAATGTCTGGGGTTATCTTTTCAATAGTATTACTGTGAGAGTTTAAAACAGTATGGTCAATAGAAAGTCAACCCAAGAGTTACACCCTAGCATACTATGGGTAGCTGGCCAAATCCATTAGTGTTCAATAGCCTGTTTTTGTAAAGCCCTCAAGTCAGGTTTTTTATATATATATTTTTTAAGTGGTGGTGAAAAAAGAATTATTTAATAAAAACATGTGTGGACAAAGTCTAGAACATTGACTACCTGGCCCTTTACAGAGCAAGTTTTTCTACCTTTGTTCTAGCCAACACCCAAAATATCATTGAAAAGATAGTCAATAATTTCTTTTGCCCTTTACAAGAATATTTTTTTCCTCCTGGCAGATTGTACAAATTAATACTCTTACCAACAGTGTATAAGAAATCGGGTGAGTAAAACTTGATTGTATCTTGGCATTTTAATGATCACTTACCTATTAATGAGATTGTGTATCTTCTCATATGCTATGGTCATTACTATTTAGTCTTTGTTGTAGTGTCTGTTTATGTCTTTTCTGTTTGGGAGTATTGTTTGACATCTATTTTTAGTTCTTTATATATTCAAATAATTTTCTACTTTTATATGTTGGAGATTCTTTCCCTAGTGCATTGATTGTTTTCTTATTTTATTTTCAATGTTTTTTGACAAACAGAAATGCAATTGATTTTGTAATTAAATTTATCTATCTGTGTTTTGATCTTTTGGGGCTTTGAAATTATTATTATTATTTTATTTATTATTATTTTTTTTTAATCCTCACTTGAGGATTTTTTTTATTTATCTTTAGGTAGAGAGAGAGGGAGAGAAAGAAAGAGAGAGAGAGAGACATCAATGTGAGAGGGACACATCGACTTGTTGCCTCCCGCATGACCCCGACCAGAGCTGGGGACGAACTGCAACGGAGGTATGTGCCCTTGGCTGGAATTGAACCCAGAACTCATTGGCCCAAGGGCTGACGCTCTACCACTGAGCCAAACTGGCCAGGGCTGAAATTATTTTTTATTGCAAGGTCATAAAGTTATTCTCTTCTATGTACTTCTAACATTTTTAACACTATAAAAAAGTTTTCTTATTGCATTTAAATCCTTAATCCATGTAGAACTAAATTTTTTGTGTGGTGTAGAAATGCAATATTTCTTCCATCTGAAGTTCTTATCAATATTTTAAAAATGTTAAATTCTTAACCTATTTACCTGTAATGTCAACTCTGCATATATCTAGTTTTCTTTTATGCATGAGTCTACTTTTGGTATCTTTATTATATTCCATTGATCTATTTTCTTTCAATTAATTTTAAAAAATACTAATTAGTAAATTACTATTAAAATTACATTATAAGTCTTGTTATCTACTAGGTTAAATCCCTTCTTCCTTATTCTTTTTCGGGATTGTCCTGCCTATAATTTTCCCTTTGCTCTTCCATAGACATTTTGTAATCAGCTTATCATATTCCTAAAAATACTATTGGGCATTTGCTTGACATTTGATTTAATCTATGGATTAAGGAAACTGATATTTTTATTATATTGAATATTCAACTCCAGGTACCTGATTTATTTCTCAATTTACCCAGTCTTGTTCAGTAAACCGCACTGAAAATTTATAACTTGCACATCTGTTATGGGATTTCTAAGAAATATCTTTCTATATCTATATTTGTATTTATATAATTATTGATACACATATATTTGTGACTGTACTGTAGACAGATATTTTTAAGATGACATTTTCTAACTTCTTTCTGCTGTTTAAAAAAGCAATTAACTTTGTTTATTTATTTATTTTAATTTATCTTTATTGTTGAAAGTATTACAGATGTCCCTCTTTTTCCCCATTGACCCCGTCCACCTTGCTCCCTCCCCCTCTCCCCCCCAGGGGCCTTCACTGCACTATTGTCTGTGTCCATAGGTTATGCATATAAATTCTTTGGTTAATCTCTTTCTGCCCCCAATTCCCTCTGAGATTTGTTAGCTAGTTCCATGCTTTGATGTAACAGGATATATTTTGTTCATCAGTTTATTTTGTTCATTAGATTCCACGTATAAGTGAGATTATGTAATATTTGTTTTTCTCTGACTGGCTTATTTCACTTAGCATAATACTCTCCAAGTCCCTCCACGCTGCCTCAAAGGGTAAGACATCCTTCTTTTTTACAGCTGCATAGAATTCCATTGTGTACCACAGCTTTTTTTTTTAATTAACTTATTTTCATTACTGATGTCTTTTCCTTTTTTCCCCATTGCAACCCTCCTTCCCACTCCCTTTCCCCTGCTGCCGCCTTCACCATACTGTTGTCTGTATCCATATATGCAGATAAGTTCTTTGGTTTATCTCTTCCTGCCCTCCCACTCCCCTTCCCTCTGAGATTTGTCAGTGTTTCCTACTTCCATGTCTTTGGATCAATTTTGTTCATCAGCTCATTTTGTTCATTATAGTGCATAAATAAGTGAGATCATATGATACTTGTCTTTCTCTGACTGGTTTTTTATCTACTCATCTACTGATGGACACTTGGACTGTTTCCAGATCTTAGCTATTGTAAATAATGCTGCTATAAATATAGGGGTGCGTATATTCTTTCTGACTATTGTTTCAGGATTCTTAGGATATATTCTTAGAAGTGGGATCACTGGGTCAAATGGCAGTTCCATTTTTAATTTTTTGAGGAAACTCCATGTTGTTTTCCAGTGGCTGCAGCAGTCTGCATTCCCACCAGCAGTGTATTAGGGTTCCCTTTTCTCCACAACCTCATCAGCACTTGTCATTTGTTGATTTGTTGATGGCAGCCACTCTGGCAGGTGTGAGGTGATACCTCATTGTCATTTTAATTTGCTTATCTCTTATAATTAGTGACTTTGAGCATTCTTTCATGTCTCTTGGGCATTTGTATGTCCTATCTGGAGAAGTGTCTATTTAGGTCCTTTGGCCATTTTTGAATTGGATTGTTCTTTCTTTTGTTAAGTTGTATGAATTCTTTATATATTTTGGAAATTAACCCCTTATCAGAGGTATCGTTGGCAAATATGTTCTCCAATACAGTGGGTTCCCTTTTCATTTTATTGATGGTTTCTTTTGCTGTGCAGAAGCTTTTTATTTTGATGTAGTCCCATTTGTTTATTTTTTCTTTATTTCTCTTGCCCTAGGTGATGTATCAGTGAAAATTCAGATGTCTGAGATTTTGCTGCTTATGGTTTCTTCTAGGATTTTTTATGGTTTCACGACTTCCATTTAAGTCTTTTATCTATTTTGAGTTTATTTTTGTGTATGGTGTAAGTTAGTGGTCTAGATTTATTATTATTATTAATTTTTTTGCATGTACCCATTTAACTTTCCCAACACTGTTTATTATTTTTTTTCTTTATTGATTTTAGAGAGAGAGGAAGGGAAAGGGAGAGAGAGCTAGAAACATCGATGAGAGAGAACATCGACTGGCTGCCTCCTGCATGCCCCCCACTGGGGATTTAGCCCACAACCTGGGCATGTGCCCTGACCGGGAATCGAACCAGGGACCTCTTGGTGCAAGGATCGACACTCAACGACTGAGCCACACCGGCCGGGCCATCCCAACACTGTTTATTGAAGAGACTATCTTTACTCCACTGCATGCTTTTGCCTCCTTTGTCAAATATTAATTAAGCGTGATGGCTTGGGTTGATTTTTGGATTCTCTCTTCTGTTCCATTGATCTATACGTCTGTTCTTATACCAGTGCCAGGCTGTTTTGATTACAATGGCTTTGTAGTATAATTTGATATCCAGTATTGTGATCTCTCCTACTTTGTTCTTCTTTCTCAATATTGCTGCAGCTGTTTGGGTTTTTTGTTGTTGTTGTTGTTGTTCCATATAAATTTTTGGAGTGTTTGTTCTAGATCTATAAAATATGTCATTGGTATTTTAATAAGGATTACACTGAATCTATTGATTACTTTGGGTAGTAATGGACATTTTAATAATGTTAGTTCTTCTAATCCATGAACACAGTATATGTTTCAACTTGTTCATATTCTCCTCTATTTCTTTTTTCAATGTCCTATAGTTTTCCGAGTAGAAGTCTTTTACCTCTTTAGTTAAGTTTATTCCTAGGTATCTTATTTTTTGTTGTTGTTGCAATGGTAAATGGGATTATTTTTTCAGTTTCTCTTTCTGAGAATTCATTATTGGGGTATAGAAATGCCATCTATTTCTGGATGTTAATTTTGTATCCTGCTACTTTGCTGAATTCATTTATTAAATCTAGTAGTTTTTTTGGTGGAGTCTATAGAGTTTTCTGTGTACAATATCATGTCATGTGTGAATAATGACAGTTTCACTTCCTCCTTTCTAGTTTCTTCTTGTCTGATTGCTGTGGCTAAAACCTCCACTACTATGTTGAATAAGAGTGGTGAAAGCGGACATCCCTGTCTTATTTCTGTTCTTAAGGGAAATGCTTTTAGGTTTTTCCCATTGAGTGTGATGTTGGCTGTAGGTTTATCATATATGGCCTTTATTATGTGGAGGTATGATCCCTCTATTCCCACTTAATCAAAAATGGGTGCTGAATTTTGTCACATGCTTTTTCTGCATCTATTGACATGATCATATGGTTTTTGCTTTCATTTTGTTTATGTGGTATATCACATTTATTGCTTTGTAAATATTGTATCACATCCCTGGGATAAATCCCACTTGGTCATGGTGAATAATTTTTTTTTAATATATTGCTGGATCTGATTGGCTAATATTTTGTTGAGAATTTTGGCATCTATGTTCATCAGGGATATTGGCCTGTAATTGTTTTACTTTGTAGTGTCTTTATCTGGTTTTGGAATTAGGATAATGCTGGCCTCATAAAAAGAGCTTGGAAGTCTTCCTTCCTCTTGAATTTTTTGGAATAATTTGAGAAGAATAGGTGTTAGCTCATCTATGAATATTTGGTAAAACTCCCCCGTGAAGCCATCTGGTCCAGGACTTTAGTTTGCTGGGAATTTTTTGGTTTCTGCTTCAATTTCATTAGTTATTATTGGTCTATTCAGGTTTTCTGATTCTCCCTGATTCACTTTTGGAAGATTCTATGTTTCTAGAAATTTGTCCATTTCTCCCAGGTTGTCCAATTTTTTGGCATATAGTTGTTTGTAATATTTTCTTGCAATCTTTTGTATTTCTGTGGTGTCAGTTGTTACTTTACCTCCTTGGTTTTTTATTTTATTTATTTGGGTCCCCCCCCCCTTTTTTTTTTTTTTTTGATGATGAGTCTGGCTAGGGGTTCATCAATCTTATTTATTTTTTGAAAGAACCAGATTTCATTGATCTTTTGTATTGTTTTTTCAGTCTCTCTGTCATTTATTTCCAGTCTGATCTTTATTATTTCCTTTCTTCTACTTACTCTGGGATTTTTTGTTATCTTTCCAATTTTTTTAGTTGTAGTGTTATATAGTTTATTAAAGATTTTTCCTGTTTTTTTGAGGTAGACCTGTAGTGCTATGAACTTCCTTCTCAAGACTGCTTTTCTTGTGTTCCATAAATTCTGGGTTGTTGTGTGTTCATTTGTATTTGTTTTCAGGAAGTTTTTAACTTCTTCCTTGATTTCATTGGTAACCCATTCATTGTTTAATAGCATGCTATTTAGCCTCCATGTGTTTGAATGTTTTTTAGTGTTTTTATTGTAGTTGATTTCTAGTTTCATGCCATTATGATCTGAGAAGATGCTTAATCTGTTTTCAATCTTCTTGAACTTTGAAAGACTTATCTTGTGTCCTAACATGTGGTCTATCTTTGAAAATGTCCCACGTGCATTTGAGAAGAATGTTCTGTAAATGTCAATTGAATCCATCTGATCTAGTGTGTCATTTAAGGCTGCTATTTCATTGTTGATTTTTTGTCTGGAAGATCTATCCAGTGGAATCAGTGGTGTGTTAAAGTCCCCTACCATGATTGTGTTGCTATCAATCTCTCCCTTAAAGTCCTCCAAGACTTTTATTATATATTAAGGTCCTCCTATGTTTACCAGGGTTCTATCTTCTTGTTGCATTAATCCTTTTAGTATTATGTAGTGACCTTCTTTGTCTCTTGTTATGGTCTTTGCTTTGAATTCTGCTTTGTCTGATATAATTATTGCTACCCCAGATTTTTTAGGTCTCCATTTTCATGGAACCTTTTTTTCATCCCTTCCTTTTCATCCTGTGTGACTCTTTTGTTCTGAGGTGGGTTTCTTGTAGACAGCATATATATAATCATGTTTTCTTATCCATTCAGCTACTCTATGTCTTTTGATTGGAGTATTGAATTCATTTACATTTCAGTTTATTATTGGTGGGTGCTTATTTATTGCCATTTTTATTCTTTATGCCTATGTTTCTCTCTGTTTCTATTTCTTCTTATTGTAACAGTCCCTTTAACATTTCTTGCAATGCTGGTTTGGTGGTAATAAACTCCCTTAACCTCTTTTTTTTCTGGGAAGCTCTTTATTTCACCTTCTATTTTGAATAATAATCTTGCTGGATAGAGTAGTCTTGATTTTAGATCCTTGATTTCTTCATGCCATTCCCTTCTGGCCTGTAGTGTTTCTGTTGATAAATCAGCTGACAGCCTTATGGGAGCTCCTTTGTAGGTAGCAAATTCCTTTTCTCTTTCTGCCTTTAAGATTCTCTCTTTGTCTTTAATTTTTGGCATTTTAATTATGCTGTGTCTTGGTGTGGGCTTCTTTATGTTCTTCTTGCTTGGGACTCTCTGTGCTTTCTGAACATGTATGACTTTTTCCTTCACCAGGTTAGAGAAGTTTTCTGCCATTATTTCTTCAAACAGGTTCTCTATCCCATGCTCACTTTCTTCTCTTCTGGTACTGCTATGATGCCAACATTGTCACGATTCATGTTGTCTCAGAGCTCCCTTAAACTGTCCTGTTTTTTAATATTTTTGTCTTTTTGGCTGTCTGAGTGATTTTTTTTCACCCTACCTTCTAATTCACTGATCCAGTCTTCGGCTTCCTCTATTCTACTGTTTATTCCTTCCAGTGTATTCTTTTTTTTTCTGCTATGTCATTCTTCTTTTCCAATTGGCTATTTTTTTTATAGTTTCTATATCTTTTTTCTTGTTGTTGAGCATCCTTATAATCATTACTCTGAACTCTAGATCTGATAAATTGCTTATCTTTATTTTAGCCTCTTCTTCTGGAGAATACTCTTGTTCTTCCATTTGGGACTTGTTTCTTTGTTTCCCCATTTTGGCTGCCTGGTTGGGTTTGTTTATACGTATTAGTTGGATCAGCTATGACTCCCAGTCTTGGTAGGGTGGCCTTAGTAGTGACTTGTGGGACCCAGTGGCACAGTCTCCCTGATCATCAGACCTAGATGCCCTAATAATGTCCCTTGTGCATGTTGTTGGGCCCTCCTGTTGTATGGAGTCTTGAGTGCTATTCGTTCATTCATGTGTGGCCTTGACCCTCAGGCTGGCTGACAGTGAGGCAGGCTCAACCCTCAAGAGTGTGCAGGCTGCTGTGCAGGTGTTTATCACACAAAGCAGAATTTGCCTCAACAGGGTTTGAAGCCTGCCAATATCTCCCTGTGAATATACTGTTTGTGAAGCTTATTCAATCCTGCTCTGCTGTTGTCTGAGGCTTGCCACTGGGTTAATTTGTTTTGGGACTCTTCAGAGGGTCTCTGGATAGGCCAATGTCAGATGCTGTTCATGACTGGCCCTGAGTACCCTGTTTGAAGCTATTAGACATCCACAGCTTGTGGTTCCTTTTGCTGAGGCTGAGTGTGTGTGGAAAGGACCAAGCTGTGCTCCAAGGCCTGACCTTACCAGCCCCGGTCAGGCAAAGACTCAAAGCACCCAGAGATCTGCCTCTACATGCAGGCTGTTAGTCTCAGTCACTTAATGAGCCTCAGGCTGTAGACTTTAGCTGAGTGTAAACTCCACAGGGTGGGGTGAGAAGGTTTCCAGTGGGTGGGGCCATTGCTTCCCCTCCCACTGGAAAGCTGCCTGAGTGATAAAGGTCTGCCCAAGGAAGGTGGTTTCTGTAGCTTGGAGGAATGACTCAGCACAGTGATCCTGGCAACTGTCTTCTCGGCTATCTCCCCAGAGCCACCAAACCCAGACTCTCCTCACCCTGCTCTAGTCTACTCTGCCCTCCCTATACCAGAGCTCAAGGTGAGTGGCTGCAAATGAAATTTAACATGTTGGCCCTTTAAGAGGGTGCCATGTTTCTAGCTCTCTTTCCTTGCTAGACAAAAACTCCAGTGCTTTTCACAGCCAGATGTTATGTGCACATCTTTCCCAGTTTTGTTCCTCTGGGCTGGGGAGTCCAGCTTGAGATTTAGACCTCAAACTTCTTGGGGGGAACCCACCCCCCTCAGCTGAGATATCCCTCTAGCACTTCAGCTGCTGCCAGCAGGAGTCCAGTCAGTCCTCTTCTGCTTCTGTACCTCCTACCAGTCTCCATGCAAGCTCCTCTTTATGTCCTTGGTTATCAGAGTTTTCTCCAGCTAGTCTTCAGTTGGTTATTCAGGATGATTTTTCTATATTTTAGTTATAATTCCAGTTTGGTCCTGGGAGAAGGCCAGTGTCGCTTCCACTGCCATGTTAGAATCTCCTTGCAATTAACTTTTTAATACTGATCTTATATCCAATGATCATAGTATTCTCGTATAAATACTAGTAAGTTTTTAATGGATTGCTTAGGTTTTCCAGTATTGGTGATTGCACCATTTTTAAGCAATGATAGTTTTTCATTATTTGCTTAGTTTTTCCCTTCTTTTTTCCTTTCTCTTCCCGTCTTCCCTTTCATCTTCTCCTTTCTCCCTCCTCACTCTCTCTCTTTCTTTCTTTGTTTGTTTTCTAATTGTATCTTCTAGGCCCTAAATATAGTACATAAAGTTGAACAAAACTTGTAATCCTAGTTTTTTGAGCCATTTTTAAATACATTGCCTGCATTCAGTTTGCTAACATTTTTTTTTGAGACATTATTTATTTATGTATTTATTTTCTTTATTGATTTTAGAGAGAGAGGAAGGGAGTGGGAGAGAGAGGTAGAAACATCAATGAGAGAGAACATCAACTGGCTGCCTCCTGCATGCCCCCCACTAGGGATTTGGCCCACAACCTGGGCATGTGCCCTGACCAGGAATCAAACCAGCGACCTTTTGGTGCATGGGTCGATGCCCAATCACTGAGCCACACTGGCAGGGCAGTTTGCTCATATTTTGTTTTCACATTTTTTGGTTCAAAACTCATGAATAAGTTTGATCTTAATTTTCCTTTCAGATACCCTTCTATTATTAATGTCAAGGTTATAGTAATCTCATAAAATGAATTAGGAAATATTCTTCCTTATTCTATTATTTAGAAAAGTTTATGTGAGAATGGAATTATCCATTCCTTTGATTTAAGGTAGAATTTGCCTTTAAAAAAAAAAGTATCTAGGCTGGTTTCTTTTTTTATCACTTTAATGAGAAGATTTGTACTGTTAGCTAGATTTATTTAATGATTATAGGATCATTTAGGGTCTCTATTTCTTCTTGAACCAGTTTTTGTGATTTTTATTTTCCTAGGAATCTGTCCATTTCATCTCATTTTTTAAATATATTGGATCTAGCAGCCCATAAAATTCTTATCATCTTCTAATTTCTGCTTTATCTGTGATTTCTTCTTTTTCAAAATGCCTCATCGCATGTGATTGTAACCTCCTACTCATCCATCTTAATTAGTCTTGCCAATTTTATTTGTCTTGTCAAAGATCCAACTCCGGATTTGTTGATCTTCCTTATTATGCACTTTTCATGAATTTGTTATTTTAAGGTAATTGTTTCTTTCCTTTTTTTTTTTTTTTTTTTAGGATTTATTCTATTGTTCTTTTCTTTTTTTAATCCTCACCCAAGGATATTTTTTCTATTTATCTTCAGATAGAGTAGGAGGGAGAAAGAGGGAGAAACACCGCTGTGAGAGGGACACATTGACTGGTTGCCTCCTGCACAACCCCGACCAGGGTCCCTGACAAACCGTAACCGAGGTTCGTGCCCTTGACTGGAATCAAATGCGCGACTCATTGGTCCACAGGCCGATGCTCTATCGCTGAGCCAAACTGGCCAGGGCTCTTTTTCTTTTCTTTTCTTTTTTAACTTCTTAGGTTAAATGCCCAACTCATTAAATGACAGTTTTTTTTTTTTTCTAAACCAAAAGCATTTAAGGCTGTAAATTTCACTCTAGATATTTCAATTGATATTGATATGCAATATTTTTATTGCCATTCTGTTATATGTCTTTTTAAAACTTTTATTATGATTTCATATTTGATTCATGTGTTGTTTAAAAACAAAATTCAACAAGTACATTTTGAAGATATTATCTGTGCCTGGTCAGTGTGGCTCAGTGGTTGAGCATCGACCCATGCACCAAGAGGTCACCGGTTCAATACCTAGTCAGGGCACATGACCAGGTTGTGGGTCCAATCCCCCATGGGGGGCATGCAGGAGGCAGCCAATCAATGTTCTCTCTCATTGATGTTTCTATCTCTCTCTCCTTCTCCCTTCTTCTCTTTCTAAAATCATTAAAGAAAAAAAAAGATATTATCTGAGATTTTGCTTTTCATGTCTTCAGTTACCTATAGTCAACTGTGATCTGACAATATTAAAATGGGAAATTCTGGAAATAAATAATTCATCTTAAATTTAAATCATCCTGCTGAACTGATTACTCTCTTCATTGGTAAAATTTAAGTTTATTTTGTCTGATTACAGTATTGTTGCACCAGCTCTCTATTGGTTAATATTTGCCTGATACATCTTTTTGTATAATTTTGCTTTCAATTATTTTATAGTCTTGAGTTTTTGGTGTGTCTCTTAAACAGAAGATAGCTGAATTTTGTTTATTTATTGTATTACAGATCTTTGTACTCTAACTGGAGAATTAGGTTCAATTATATTTATTGTGATTAATATATTTGGATTTATTTCTACCATCTTATTTTGTATTTTCTGTATATTCTTTATCAATATTTCATTTTTCTCTTGCCTTATCTTCCATTAGATTGCCTTTTATTTAATTCTAGTTTTTTCTCTCTGTAATATTTTACCCAATGTATTCTATTTCTATTCTTTTAGTGAGTAAATGAGTAATTTTTACATGTATAATTAATAAAGTCTAAAATTGATCAATATCATTATCCTCCTTTACAATGTGAAGGATAAATAAATTTTCCTCTACCCTTCTAGGTTCTTCCAACTGGTTTAATAATCATATCAACATGAGACAGATTAACAAGAAAAAATAAACCAAGTTTAAGTATATATATATATATATATGTATATATATGTATGGGAAGCCCACATACGTGACAGAGTCAGAAACCCCATATACATGAGAAGTTCAGAGATAGAAAGGGAAAATGAGGTATTATTAAGGGAACATACATTTCAGCTGTATCCCTAAACTGCGGGCACTAAAGAATTATATGAAACAGGGCAGGATGGTTAGAGGTACTGAAGAGTGACCTGTCCCAGATAAGGAAAAATGCCTTACATTCTTGCCTGGGACAGGACAACTGCTTCTTTCAAGAACCAGCATGTCATGAGATATAGTAGAAGGGTTGATCAGATAGTCTCTAAGGGGATGTATGGGAAATAATCTCTGGTCTGGCTCCAATTTAGCTCGAGGGTCTGGCAGGAGTCGCATCATAGAACAGTCACTCCTCCACAGGTATATGTGACATTCTGAGTTAAGGATAAAGCAAGACACCTTGGGGTTTCAGAGGAAAGGAAAGTCATTGGCAAGACAATAGGAAGCGCAGATGTTCAGTAATTAGATGTTTGCCTTGCCCTATAGACAGGTCATAAAAAGTTATCTCTGCTAATAATTCTTAGTATGGGCATGGCCCCAAATTTAAATTCTTTAAGGGAGAGGTAAAATGTTCCTGTGAGCCTGCAGGGTCTCAATTGCTTTCAGCTCAAAATAATGCCAAAGTGAGTATCTCAGGGAGGCCTGTTCTGAACCCCTTTACCAACAACAGAAGTAAGCACTGTGGCTCAGTGGTTGAGCGTCGACCCATGCACCAAGAGTCACTGGTTTGATTCCCAGTCAGGGCACATGCCCAGGTTGTGGGCCCGATCCCTAGTGGGGAGCATGCAGGAGGTGGCCAATCAATGTTCTCTCTCATCGATGTTTCTGTATCTCTCTCCCTTTCCCTTCCTTTCTTTCTAAAATCAATAAAGAAAAAAATTTAAGAAAAAAAGAAGTAAGCACTTTAGAGTGTGTTAACTCTAATTAATACTGTCTTAAATTATACACCACCATTATCCAGTATTTTTATCCTCATACATTTTTTAAAATTTAGATTTACCTATGTTGTTACCATAGTCTTGGCTTATCATTTCTTCTTACATATCAAATCTTCTATCTAGTATCATTTGGTTTCATAAATTCATTCTCAAGAAGTTCCTTTAGTGAGAATTAGGTGGTAATAACTCTCTCAATTTTTGTTTGGCATAGTCTAGCTGGGACCACTTTACTATAAAATTTTAACTTGGGAATTTTCACGCCACACAATTAGTATAAATCTTAGCCTCACATCCTACAACAAATCATCTGAAGTCTGGCTTGATCATGAATTTACACCTTTTGGTATAAATTTGCTTGCCTGAATCAAGGCAGGAAAAAAGCCAATGTATTTGTTTGGGGGATGGGTAGGAAGGGCATAGGAATGGAGTTTCAGTTTTATTCTTTCACTTTTCTAGTTCACCTTTTCACTGAAGATGTTTATTTTCAGTGGTCTCAGCTTTATATAGAAATCTCTGATCTGACTTTTCACCTTGCTCTGTACTAGGCTTTGAATGAAGTCCCTGGCATTTACAAGTCCTGTGAAAACTGAAATTCTAGGTTTGGTGAGGCCTCCTGAGATAGGTAGATGACCAAGGGCAATGCCATTTTCAGCACTCACTACCTTTTTTGGATTTCTGGCTTCCCATATTTTTGTCTTCTGAAGTTTTCCTTCACTTTCTTGCTGGCTCAATGGTGCATTTAAAGAACCTTTAAAAAATACTTTATCAAGCATTTGTAAGTGCTGCATACAAAGACAGCTTTTAAGAGTCTACCCTACACCTTGCCAGACCAGTGCATTCCATGCTCAGTAACTTATGCACGACAGCCAAGAGGACTATTTTTTCCTCCATTCCTGTAACTCAAAAAACTGCATGACTTTGGACAACTCTGTAAACCTCAGCTTTCTGAGTTTCCTTACCAGGGTTTCTTCACTTGATCCCTTAAAAATATATATTTTAAATTTTTCATATCCTCCTTCTGGAAAGAGATTTAGCATTTTTGATAATTAAGACTTCAGCTGAACACAGTTGGTGTGGCTCAGTGGATTGAGCGTTGTCCCATGGACTAAGAGGGTCCGGTTCCATTCCCAGTCAGGGCACATGCCTGGGTTGTGGGCTTGATCCCCAGGAGGGGGCCTGCAGGAGGCAGCTGATCAATGTTCCTCTCTCACATTGATGTTTCTATCTCTCTCTCTCCTTCCTTTCTCTCTAAAAAAAATCAATAAAGACATATATTTTTAAAAAAAGACTTCTGCTAAAAGTCAGATTCTAAAGAGAACTTTAACAATGTATTATTTTTCTTTTGCTATATACTCTATATCAATTTTTCCCTCTATAAAATAGCACTACCACCAAGAGTGAATCTTTGAACTGACTTCCTGCAAGGTTTTCTTTTTTTTCTCTTGCAACAAGTTAAACTATAACCCCAAATTAATTTTAGATTGTAATAAGAAATAAAAGTATTTATTTAAGCAAAAAGAACTTTAGTCTGGAACATACAGATTCAGGTAGCAACCTAAATTATGCTCTACTAAGACAAAGGCAAATTCACCTTTTAGAGAGAATTTTCCTGCCCATAGTTCCAATTTTAATTCCTTTCATGTAAATGAGGTTTCCAATTGTACCATTCTGATTGGTCTAAATCATGCAGTTTTGATTGAGCAATTGGTCTATAGATGCAAATGAGGATATTATTTGTGTAGTTCTGACTGACCAGAGCAGGTATTAGGTATTAGTCCATTGGTTGAAAGACAGACCAGAGCTTCCCTGCAGTGGTTGAGTCAGATGATGTCAACAAGCAGGGCATAGTGCAGGAAGTTCAGTCCGAGGTTCTTTCTGGTATACAGAGTACTGAGAAACCCCTATCAGAAAATAGCCAGTAGAACTTTATTATTGATAAAATTTGAGCCCTCAGTTTGATGCCATTGTAATTAGCTAGTTATTAATAATAGGAAAGGGAGGCGAGACTTTATAAACTTGGCCATTTGGGCAGCTTCACCAGGAAGCTGCAATTTCACACTCCTCAGGTAAGCACCAGCCTATTCCCCACAGATCACTGGGGGAAGGGACCCAACAAAAAGGAGATAGATGCATGAGCAGTAAAATTGGGATGACATAGGGAAGATGTCTGTTAGTCAAACCTGGGAATAGAGATCATTGGCCAGAGGGGGCAGGGCCAATGCAAGCCCACAAAAATTTGGGTATACATAATACCCTAGACAAAAGAGCTTTCTCTCTCTCTCTCTCTCTCTCTCTCTCTCTCTCTCTCTCTCTCTCTCGGCTCTCTGATTCCTTTGGTTTTGCTCCTGCTTCCTTGCATTAGCCCGAGTTCCCTCCATAGCCATGTGGCCCTATAGACCCCACATGCAATGTACTGATGAACTACAACTGGGGGAAAAAAACAAAAACAAGCTAGCTTAATGCTCAACTAGACACTGCTCCAACATGGAATGAAAACTCTGGGTAACAGCTTTAATTCTAGCTCTGCTGAAGCCACAGATACACTTCTTCTAAGGATGAAGGGGAATGAAATCTTGGAAATTTAGGAGTATAATTTCACATATATAAAGCTTTCTACAATACCTTATCTTCCTGTATGAGTCTCAGAAAATTCCTTTCCTTGGGATATTGCAAGAAGCCCACTCCCACCAGCAACCAGTGGGGGTGGGGAGTGCTCCCCACCAATAACAAGTTGACCATAAAGAGTCCATCTCAGCAGACAAATTCCTTCTCAGGATTCATGTCAAATGAATTTTTTCTTCTCTGGGGTCCACAGAACTCATAACTGAATAGTCTAAAAAGTTTTCATTAACAAATCTTTAATTTAAAAAAATTAAATGAATTATCTTTGTTTTCAACTTTCAACTCTAAGTTTAGAGGTACTATAAACAAATCATACCATCTTATTTTCTACTAGTAATAAGGTATTCCTGAACTGCAAGGATATATTATTACCTTCCAAAGGAACTTTTCTTGTTTAAAATTTTTGTGCAAATCAGAAAACAGAAAAGTTAAAATTGAAATGTTAAAACCAGGCATATGATTTTATGGAATTTCCTGTTCATATGCAAATTTAGGGATTATTCCCAAGACTTTCTCCTCCCCACCAACATTCATTATTATGTTAATTAGAAGAAATGTATGCACAAGGCTCCTTATAAAGGAACTGAGGACTCACATGAAAAAAAAGAAAATACTTTTGTAACTCATTATAATTCTTTGATGACTATGTAAAGTTGAAATAACATTTTGGTAATTTAGCTGAAGGGTAATCAAAATTAAGCACTGGAGTGTTAGAAGATCTAGCTTTTTCACAGAATGTGTTTTTAGTAAATCACCTTTCTAAGTTTCAAACATTGCTATAAAATGAGGATAATAGTAACTCAGCATTTGAGTCAAAAAGAACTGGGTTCAAATTCTAGTTGAGACACTTCCCAGTGGTTTTAACTTAGCCAAGCTCCTTATGATCAACTGTGGGGTAATGACACCCATATTTTAGGATTGCTGTGAGGATGAAGTAGTGTCTGCAATATGCACCAAGAAAAAGTAAGGCATAGAGAGTAACTTGGAAGTCTATACATTAGATTTCTCTATATTAATCTAGTTTAATGGCTTCTTTTAATGCCACTCCATTATATTCCATTTACTGTATCATTAGTAACTATGATTTTCCCCCTTGCTTTTCAGCTTTCTATACCATGAAAAGGATGTAAAATTTATCAGTGCAAAGGGTCTCTCAAACAGTGAGTCATTGTGATGTTAAAAATAGATATTGCTAATGAGGAAAACCCACCTGTATTTCAGTATGAATTTCCCAAGGTGTGTGTGTGTGTGTGTGTGTGTGTCTATGTGTTGGTGGTGGGGAGAATGGCACCAGAGTTTTGACCAGTGGAGTTAGACCAGACCTTGTCAATAGCCTTGGTACTTGAGTTCTGGCTAGGAAAGAATTCAGAGTCAAAGACACAAACTATAAGAGAAAGTTTTTTTAGAAAGTCACAGAGGTAGAAGAAGTGAGTGGCAGAATAAATAGTCTCGGGAAACATGTTATGGAAGCAAAAGAAGGGCCCTTGGAGCTTGAAGTTATGCATCTGGCTGGCGGGGGGGGGGGGGGGTGGAAAGCACATACTGGGTCCTCTGTCTTTAGGGTTTTTAAAGGTGGGATTTTGAGGGAGCTCTCAAGTGAGAATCTCAACATAATATTCATTAGCTTCTTAGGTATGTCCTTTCAAGGTTTTGGTCTCCACAGATTGGTCAACACCAGGGCAAGGGGTCATTAGTCAATGCAGTTGGTCTGGCATTGCTGATTTTCTGGACCTGGAGCTGAAATATACCAGAGGCCTACATGTATTTGATACAAGTCAGAACCTCATTATCCTGGGGGCTGAATGCTTAAGGGCTATTCTCTGGCCCCCTTGTTCGTTCTCCCTCTGAGGAGGTCTAACCTGCTTGGGGCAAGGTCCTTGTTTTCCTAGTTTTGCTGTTTGATAGGCACCCAGGGCTTTCTGCGCTGGTGATCTTCTGTACCTGGCCCATTGTCCTTGCTCTGCTCATATCTGTCTGACTGCCTACCACATATGTATTTACAATTGAAGGAGGAAAAGGATCTATGTTAAAGCTACTTATATACTTGGCATTGAATAATTGAACTAAAAATTAGAGAAACAAAAACAAATATTAGGGGAGGTTCGGTTCTTCTGAGCTCCTTGACACTTACAGCTGCTAAAGGCAGCTTTTACAAAGGAATAGCTCTTGTACCAAAAGTATTATTTTACCGCCTTGTGAAGAAACCACAGGTCTCAAATGGTGTGCTGTTTGCATTAAAATGACAAGGGTCCAGACACATTTCAGGTAAGTTTAGTAGATATAGCAGACACACTGAAGCTTATTTTTCTCTGACTCTCTCACTCTCCATCCCCAAGCCTTCAGGTACACTCATTACAAGATTCCCTGGAATCAGGAGGTGGGAGTGGAGTTTCAGTACAGAATTTAGCTCTTGAAATCATATTGGTCTGATCAAGGAAAAGAAAGGGAAGGAAGAGAGAAGAGAGGAAAAGCAAAGAAAGAGTGGGTAAAAGAAAGGAAGGAGAGAAGGAATAGGGGAGAGAGAGGCAAAGAAAAAAACAAGAGGGGAGGAGGGAAAGAAAAGAAAAGGAAATGAGAAAGGAAGCAAGCTGGGATGAAGTGAGGAAAAGGAGCACGAAAAAGAGCAAAACAAGAATGTGAGAAAAAGAGAGAAGATGCATTAGGGAGTGAGAGAACCTTCATCAGCACTTAACTGAATCTCAGAGGCAATGTATTGTTTTCTTGAAAACCCCAAGCTAAGCATTCCAAGAATGTTTGACAAAGCCCTTCAGGGAAGGGTGAGGTGGGGCACGGGTCGGGGGAGGGGGGTATTACACACACACACACACACACACACACACACACACACA
Source organism: Tadarida brasiliensis (assembly GCA_030848825.1). Classification (NCBI taxonomy): domain Eukaryota; kingdom Metazoa; phylum Chordata; class Mammalia; order Chiroptera; family Molossidae; genus Tadarida; species Tadarida brasiliensis. The sequence goes on from CM061260.1 coordinate 24,537,480, forward strand.
CACACACGGCCTCCACGCATGATGTGACAGGGCTGGGGAGACCTAGCGGAAACCTTCAGGTCACCCAGGGAACTGCTCCTCTCGCTGGTCCTGCAGCGGCGAGCAGGGGGGTGAGAGCGCCAGACGCGCGGGGCGCGGAGATGAGCAAGTGGCGAAGCTTGACCCAGCACAGGCGGGAGCAGCCGCCCAACTCCCGGCGCGGGATCTGCTGAGAGGCCACGGTGAGTCTCTCCTCCGGGTGCGGGTCCGAGGGATGCCCGGGGACCCCGCAGCCCCGGGCCCGGCCGAGGCGGGCCCGTAACCTCCCGGAGTCCGGCCTTGGCTCGGCGCCGCCGCCCGCAGCCCGGAGCCCCGCGCCGCTCGGGTGCGCCAGGGTGGACGCACGGACTGACCGGCGCTCGGCGGGGCTGCCGGCCCCGCGCGCTCATTGGTCGGGATGTGTCTGCTCAGCAGCCTTCAACTTCTCCCAAATCCCACTGGTGAGTCCCGGGAGAACCAGCTGGCACCTGGAAGCTGGGGGAGAAGGGTCCGAAGGGCGTGAGAACCCGGGGTGGTGGGTGCCAGGGGGACGGGCGCGGGGAGGGCAGAGTCGCGGCGGGGTGGTCAGCGGCTGCCCGCAAGGCGCGCGGAGCAGGGTCTGCGGCTCTGGTCCCGTGCTATCCCGGCGCCTCGGACCCCGCGGCATGGACGAGGGAGGCGTGCCCCGGAGGGAGCCGCACTGGGACCTGAAGAGTGAGCGAAAGGGGCCGAGAGGGTGACCTGGAGGCGGGCTCAGAAGTGCAGTCAGGTCGACTCTTGAGCTTCATTTCGTAGATCCTTGCAGCCGCTGCCAGGGGGAGTTCCGTGCGGTTACCGAGCTCAGCGCTGCCTAATTGCAGCGGGGCTGGTTTGGGGGCTGGGATTTTGCCATTCCGCTGTACACTGATTTTATTATTATTATTTTTTTAAAAGCAAGGTTTGTTTTCATTTTAATTTCTGCCTCATATTCTCTTCATCTGCAACTCACTTTTCTATTTTTACTTTTCCTAACCTGAAGATCTTTTCATTTTCTCACCTCTTCATCTTGCTTAGAATCTTAGTTTCCTATTATGTAATTTATGCGGTTAGCGTACTTAAATCACACGAGGGTTGGTTGGCAGGGGTTGGGGGGGCGCAGTTCTTTGTGGATGAAAGTTTCCTTACTTAATGGGCCTCAATGTATTTGTATTAGTTGAAAATAAGGATGATTGCAATCTAGCATTCCTCTGTAGCCACTTGGTCAAGTCAATTCCTCCCCTATATCTGATGCAAAGGGTACTTTTATTAAACCGGAAAGTAGTACCTGGCTTATAGTGTCAGCATTTGGGAACTCCACTTCAGCAAGTCAGCTGTGAAAGTGTGTAGCTTCCTCACTCTGTTGCCTTATTGCTGGGTTCCAGCTCTCCAAAACAATTGTCCTACAGTTTCTTGGACTCGATGAAGTGACTTTTGTTGTACCGCTTATGGGAGTAATGTGGTTGGGACTCCGTATTCTGGGCCGGGCAAACACCTACAAATTGATGTCCGGGGAAAACAAGGAGATGATTTCTTTTGAGTACCTGCCTCCTCAGCTTCTAAAGCTGACGTCTAAATCTGGAACCTGTTTCTCCCGGTTCTTGTGCCTCAGTTTCCATAATACAAACTGTAATTGCATAGTGTACCCTCAGGCACTTACCAAAATGTTACTGTAGTAATGTGCTGTGAGGATGAAAATTGCTTAAGTTTATAGACTTCCTCTTAAACCAATTATGCTCTAAATTCTTTGATTTGACTATGGGATAAAGTGGTGTGTATTCTCCACTGGTATAAGCATTGCTGCTTTATATTGCTTTGAAATTCAGCTTCTACTTAAGCAAAACGGTCATTTATTCTTTGGGTGATGTCAAGCTGGTTTGCAGGGTTCTTTTGGGTTAGATCTCTTCATTCTCTAGTCTTTCCTTCTGTGAAAGTGTCTACTTTTCTGTTTAAACTTTCTAACGTAACTCCAGTTAAGGTGAAGTATGTTTTGGCATATCTTGCTTTATCTTGGGATTACAAGTATCGGATATATATAGTAGTCTTTTTGTGTAAGTACTCTCCTTTCCAAACCCTCACTCAAATGGTGTTGGATGTGGTTGAGTTGGATATTCAGGTATCTGGGGGTTGATGATATCTTTCATCCTGAGGTTCAAGATTCTGACCCCTATTTCCTTAAAAAAGATATTGAATCCACCAGAACTAACTGGAGATGAATAACAAAGTTAATCAGGCAGTTAAACTTACATCATTTCTGCTTTTGTTCAGTGCTGGTGAAAAGTGCTGTTTAGGAACAGAAGACTAACATTTGCAGGGTTTACAAGAAGAGCAGATGGAGAGTTTGCAGGTGATTCAAAGCTGATATTTTTCGACATAGGTGAAAGGACTAAACAGCGTCAGTCACTGCCTTTGGTTCCCTATTAGACTTTCTGCCGCCTCAGGTGCCAAACCATTAAGAGCCCAGAAGTTTTCCTGCAGAAGCCTGGTGGTGCTATAGAGCACCTTTACTTTAACCCCGTGGCTGCCCTGGTTCTTGGCACTAAGTTTTACTGGAGAAACTGATTGTTGTTTCAAAGAAAGAATTGAAAAGAGAAGTGGGTCATATTATACCAGGACAATGTTTCTTTAGATTATCTTCTGAAATATCATTAGAGCAGGGGAGAAAGGGAAATACTTGTGCAAATGTGATTAACATTCAAATGTTCTTTTGGTCAGTCTCGACTCCTTCTGGGAGAACTGGCAAAATTATTCTTTTATTGTTTATCTCTCTGTATGGCGTCCAAGTGTTAAATTTGTTCCCATCTTCCCCCCCCCCAACCCCTATTAAAACTATGAGGACTGCGATCAATGCAATTCCATATCATAACCCCAGGGGCTGAGACCAAGCCAGCATGAGTTACATAACCATTAAAGAAGACATTTTAACATTCAGGTACATTACATTCCACTTTTATTGAGCAGACACGATTTTCATGGTCTAATAAAATATTTTTATTTGAAAGTCTGTCCTTGGTTATAGCCTCATGTAATCAAGGGGACAGCATGCTTAAGACTTTGTATCCAGAACTTTAAAGTCCACTTGTGGTTCACTTATTAATAATTCACCAGGGAGATTAAATTACTAGTAATCTGCTGGATCTCCCAGGCCACATTTCAAATGTAAACTCTGTTTCTACTTTATGCTGTGCCTCAGTTTCCACAAAACACACCCTCAGGGAATTGTGTGTGTTCAACAAAGATCTTTAACTTGAAGATCAATTCTGAGTAGTCGCTTCATCTAGGGACTAAATTATACACTTAATTTGTGTCAAACTAGAAAAAGCTAATCTGTGAGTTTACAACGCTTTTTTCTACAGCCCTGCAGAAAACTGAAGTTGTCTGGGTTTTGGTATGTGGCCCATAGAGAATCAATAGGCCTCTAAAAGAAACATGATGAAATTTAATTGTTAGGCTTATATTCCTTAAATTTCTCCCTTCAACTTATGCAGTATGATTTAAAGTAGCTTTTATTATATGATGATACACTTTTATGTCAAACAGTGACCAAATGTGGTTTTTATAAAGAGCTAGTTGTGCAGCCTTGAGCTAGTTACCTGACTCTTCTGTGCCTCAGTTTCCTAAGGTATAGGATTACAGTATTAATATCCACCTTACAAAGATTAAATGAATTAGTACATGTAAAGCATGAAGAACTCTGACTGACACATAGGAAGTTCTTAATAAATATCAGCTATTATTAGTAGAAGTATTAATATTAATTTAAATACAAGTTAAATAAACTTCTTAACTAATGATACCCTAACCTACAAGGTAGAATTTTTTAAATCATTTTTTTTTTTTTTCTTCTTCAGCTGCACAAAGAGATTATGGTTAATATCTTTCATTCCTGGAGGTAAACCCCTGACTTTTGGTGCAGTGAGTGACCATTTTCAGAATGTTGTCTAACCAGTTAATAGATACCCATATCAGCAGTAGTCATAATTTTGAACTGTAAAATCAAAAGTTGTTTTTAAGACTAAAAGTAAACTATCGCAGGTGTTTGTTTCTTTTTGTTTTTATCTGTACTTCTATTTCAAATTACTGCTTAGTCAAAAATCTCAAAGAGTTAGTCATTGATTTCTGAGCTTATGAAGGAAGCCACTGGAACAAGATATACAATTCACCTTTGACATTGTCCAAAGTTCAGAAGGGTGGTTTAAAACTTTCCTTAATGATGGTACAGCAATTATTTGCTTATGAACTGCTGAAGGAATCCTATGTGAGTATTTAACTGAGTCTTCTTATCTAATTTTGCTTGGATCTTCTGTGAATATATGTGTTTAAAGAACCGAAAGGTTGTGACAGGGACCCATCCAATTCATCCGGCTCTATATTCTTCGCTGTCAGTATCAAATTTTTAACTTTCAACCAAAAACTTTTATTTCTTATTTAAAATAATTTAACCTTTACTTTTATTCAGCCACATTAAGCATTTGGAATATTTTATGTATACTTCCTCTTCTTTTTATCTTTTATTAATCTGTCATTAGTATTTAAACTTTTTCTTTTAAACTTTTTGCAGATTTTAGGTGATGGGCAAATCAGAAAGTCAGATGGATATAACTGATATCAACACTCCAAAGCCAAAGAAGAAACAGCGATGGACCTCCCTGGAGATCAGCCTCTCGGTCCTTGTCTTGCTCCTCGCCATCATCGCTGTGACCATGATAGCCCTCTATGCAACCTATGACGGTGAGTTGTTCCCACACCTGTGTGCACACAAATGCAGGAGAGTGAAATCTTCATCTTATGCTTTCCCCATCTACCGGTGTGTTAAGGAGAAAGACAGTTAAATTAAAGGTAATGCTAAAAAGAGTCATTTCTAAAATGTAATATCAGTATGTCAAAACAATTAACTTTGACTAAAGTACAATGTCTTTTATGTTTGAGCTAAATTATTAATTGCCAAGTATATTTAATGCACTCATGCTTACTTTATGAGGATTCTAATGTATAATTTTATTTGATTAAAGTATATATAATTTTGTGGCCAATCTCAATTAGTCAGTTTTGTTGTATCATTGAAATTCTGAAGGGCTTCACAGAATTTAAGAGGACAAATTTGAGTCTTAGAAGTATTTCACAATAAGGATTAGAAAGATTGGTTTCTTAATGGCAAAAAAAACATGATTGCCAGACTAAAACAACTTATTTCAATTTAAAAGACATAGAACTTAGTGAGTAGAGATGATGTAATAAATACATTTTGTTCATAATGAAAATTTTAAATTTAGGATTTTCCCACTTTATTCCTCCATTGTTTTAAAAACTACTAACAATGTATGTAACACTCAGGTTTAGTTCTTGCTTTACAGAATTTATTATTTAATTGGCAGTTTTTAGAAGAACAAAAGATAGGGAGAAATTAGAAAATGTGTATTGCAAATATTTATGTATATACTCTCCTTTTTCTAGATGGTATTTGCAAGTCATCAGATTGCATAAAATCAGGTAAGAAGATAGCTTTTAAATTTAAATTTTATAATTAATGTATAACATTTAAAAATATATCTCTAAATTTTCTTTGTTTATGATTTTACTCATTACAGATATTTATAGTCAAGAAAAATAAAAATGTACTGAAATAGTAGATTAATTAACTTGTCTATTCTAAAAAAGAACTCATTCTGTTCGGCCCTGGAGTGTATGGTAGGGCAATAAAGAACTAACTAGATCACTAGCTTTTTGGGGCTTGCCATGTAGTTGGAGAAGGAAAATCAACATGTATGAAATGGTGAGCATAATAGCATTTAGTATTAAATTTCTCCATGCAAATCATGTGAGGGTAAGAACTAAGAAGGGAGTGACATGTACTCTTTGAAGCTACGTGGAGAAGTTGAGATTTGGGAGGGGTCTTGAAGCAGGGTTAGGATTGGGAAGTGGAGATAGGGAAGAAGGAATTCCCAACAAGAAGAAAGAACATAGGAGTAAATCATATTGTTGAGAAGCAGTGAAAATGTAGACACGATAGATAGGGGCACATTACTGAGAGCTTTGAAAATCTATGTTTAGCCTTGATGTTGTAATAACAGAGAAATGGTTATTTTCCTAAACAGATCACTCAATAAGGCAAAAGTTGAAAGATGATTCTGGGAATGAGAGGCTGGGGGGATTAAGTGAGAAGTGATAAGCCAGGAGTGGGCAGGTAGAGGCTGCTGCTGTAATTCAGTTGTGAGCTGGGGAGGTCAGCCTGTGGTGGGATGAAACAGCTATGGGATAATGTGACGGGAGAATTGGCTGACCTGATAGAACTGACTTGCTAAATTAAGGGTATTAATAATTTGGACATGACGCCAAGTTTCGAAACCTAAGGGACTCAGGAGAATGGTGTCAGTGCATACAGAAGTAGAACAGTTAGGAGGTAAGTTTGTTTCAGGGAGGGAAGTTATTAATATGGATTTGGACATATTGAGTCTAAGCCAGGGGTAACATCTAAGTAGGTATAGGTAGACAGCAGGAAGGTAGAGATGGAGGGTTAGAGAATCTCTTGCAGGATGGATTTAGGATTTGCCTGTCCTTTGACAAGAGATTCTAAACTTCCTTCCAATAGATAACCTGTTCCAAATGAGTTTTAACCATTTGCTATGGGATACTCTTATCTGGGTTTCTGTTATTCACTGACCTTTGCAAAATAATGATGGCAAAATATCTTGGGATTAAAGGTTATAGTCTAATATACTGAACATGTGCTCTTTTGCATTTCTCTATTGCTTTTTTATTTATTTATTATTTATTTATTTGTTTTGCTCTGGCTGTACATATGCCTAAGACATGATGTGGGTAATCTGAGGTAGACCTGACTGGGATAACAGTCATCTGCTGCCCAACATAATAGCAGGCACTTTCCCATCCATGGGTTTTCCTAGAACCAAAAGAAGTTCCTTTTATCCCCCAGGGAGATGGTTGTACAGGTACCTTTGGCTGGGAGATATCCAGGGTCCCTGTGCCAGAGTTGATATGTGCCCAAGTTGTCAAAGTTACCATTTGTTCTGTCCCCAAATCCTCCCCCTCCTTTCCCTCTACCAGCTGCCCTATTCTAAGCTCATGCCATCCTGTTTTGAGAAACTTCCACTTATGCATTGACCTCTAATTAGCTCCAAGTTTCTCGGTCCTTAACACACCTGGCGTGTCTCTGAAGTCATTTCATACAGTCTCGTCTCTTCTCTTCTCCCTCACACTCTTCTCTCTCTTTCTCTTTCTTTTTTATTGCATTTTGTTTTTGAAGAAACTGGATCCTTTGACGAGGAGGTAGGCATAGAGATTCCAGCAGTTTCCTCTAGTGGTACCCACCCCAATGAGCAATGTGATATTTGAAATCTGGAATCTTAGATGTGACTTAATGTTTAGGGGTATGGCTTTAGCTTTTTTTAAAAATAGTGTTTGGCAAGTATCAACTCATTAAAATGTATTTAACCTGTATCCTTTCATTGTAGCTTAGAAATCATACCAAATGTAAAACACCTCATAGAACTGTATCTTGGCAGAGAAATGTATACGATAGAAATAGCTTCGGTGGTAAACAAGGTGGCTGAATAGCTTTGTATGTTTTTTCATTCTGCTCTCTTGGTTCACAATCTGTTAGAATACTTTCATATTCATAGTTATTATTCTTTCTCGATGAAAAAAAAAAGTGAAGTTCAAATTCACCCTATGTATACAATGTTCACACCTGTGCACACACATATAGTCCTCTGCTGGTTAAGAAATCTTTTTTGCCATAGATAATACAACTCTTGCCTTTAGAAGTTGCTGCAAATTAAGAAAACTCTAGGGGAAATCTTGAACAGAAAAAAAGTAATCAAGAAAGGGAGAGAATGAGAGGACTGGAGTGGATGGAAAAGAAAAGGAAGATGGAAAAAAATGTTGAGAAACATGTAAAGCCCCCTACTAGCAATTCAATAAATTACTTTAAAGGGCTGGGAAAATTCAAACCAGAGCACAGACATTCTTGAGAATTGAAAAATTAAGTATTGATACCCAAGGTGCTTACTTCACGTGAAAGTTGATTCTAACTTAAATCTTTCTCCCAGCGGAAGGGAAGACTATCCATAGTAAGTGCACTTCTCTCTTTGATCCTGGGAAGTGGAGGGGCTGTACTAAGGCAAAGATAAAATATTGCAGAAGGCTGTGGGTCACCTTGAAATTTGTTTGGTGTTAGGTACTTAAATCTGAGCATCTGTGAGTTTAAATATTCATAATATACGTAAAATGATGTTTATAATAAACACTTGAAATAAACTTGTCTATGTTTGAAATGCAGCAGTGTGAAAGATTACACCAGACCTAAAATAAAACAAACTACTTAACAAATAACAAGTTAGGGCAGTGCTTAAAACCCTACTATTAAAGTATGAGTAATGTTATTCATCTCTTATTTACCATATAAGATTGTCAAAAACATAGAGTTATAGAGCTTGTATGTGATTTCTCAAACTTCTCTGTATAAATCCAGCAATGCTCCCATTGCATGGCAACCTTACTAACTTAGATTTCAGGGAATCATATGCTTTCAATCAGAGGTTCTCAGCTTCATCACTGTTGACACTTTGGGCTGGATAAGTCTTTGTTGGGGGGAGGTGGCTGCCCTGTACTTTACAGGATGTTTAGCAGCGTCCTTGGATTCTATCCACTAGATGTCCAATAAACTCCCCTCTGCCTAGTTTTGACAATTAAAAATATCTCCAGACATTGCCAAATGTCCCCTGGGCAGCATGATAACCCCGGGTTTGATACCACTGGTTTCTGTGATCTCCAGAGTTCAGCCAGTGCTTCCCTTGGTGGTAGGCAGAATAATGCCTCTCTAAAGGTGTCCACTTCCTATCCCTGCATCCTGTGAATATGTCACCTTATATGGCAAAAGGGACTTTGCAGGTGTGACTGAGTTAAGGATCCTGAAACGAGGAGATTATCCAGAATTATCTGGATGGCGTTATGTAGTTACAGGGTTCAAATAAGGAGTGAGGGAGCAGGAGGGTCAGATCAGAAAAAGTGATGTGACAACAGAAGCAGAGGCTGCAGCGATGTGGCCACAAGTCCAGGAATATGTAGCCTCTAGAAGTTGGAAAGGGGGAGGAATGGTTCTCCCCTAGTGCATCCAGAAAGAATGCGGCCCTGCTGACCCTTTTTATACTCCTGACCTTCAGAACTATAAGATAATAAATGTGTGCTATTTTACGTCACCATGTTCATGGTAATTTATTACAGCAGCAGTAGAGAAATAATAATACTCCTTCCACAGTTTCTTTATTTTAAGACTATTTTTGAAGAATTAAAACACACACACACACACACACACACACACACACACACACACAGTTTTTTGTTTTTGTTTTTACCAAACTGCTGTTTTATTACTAAATTGAGTTCTGTAATATACAGATATAAGGAAGGAATGATTAATAGGAGTATAATAATAGAATACAGGAGAATAATAGAGTATAATAAAATAAAAAATTGAAGATTTCTACCGTGTGCTTATGTGTCTGGCACCATTGTAAACAGCTAACATGTGTTAACACGTGTGATCCTCATAATGGCCCAATGAGGTGAGTTCCATTGTCCTTTCTTTTGCAAATGAAAAAACCTGGGTTAGGATCCAGCCCAGGGGGCAGCCTGGCTCCAGAGCCTGTATTCATGACCACTGCTCCATGTTTCCTCAAAGGAGACCAGAGTCTGTCAACTTTTCAATACCCCGTGCGTGTGCATACAGTACATGAGAGCAGCTTCACCCCTCCTGCTGGGAGACCTAAGATGACTCTCAGAGAGTGGAAATATTTAAATCTAGTCTGAGAAGGAGAATATCTCTTACACCCAGAAACCAACCACTTTACTGAAAACAGTGAGCAGTTTCATCAGTGATTTTAGTACATCAAATACAACATGGAACTGAGGGGTCTAAAGAAGCAAATATTAGCAGTGTGTAGTCCTAAAATCTCCAGGATAAAGAAGCCAACGTACATCAGCCATAGAGTTCACAAGAGAGAACCGGGCCACCTATAGAGTGCAGGTTGTCCACGAGGGACATGCTCATGGAGCATCAAGACCTGGATGAAACCTCTTAGAAATACCCATTTCCTTCCATTCTCTACTCACCAAGCAAACTTTTGATGAGTACATAATTATTAACACAAGGAAAGGAGGCATTGTGTCCACCTGAAAGATACATTCAGCATGACGAATATATTCACATTCTTAGTTATTATCATTTTTGTGTGGCTTGAGCTATGATCTTTAAAGTAAATGAAGCTTCCAAATATCTGGTCATTTCTGCAAGGGGCCAGATCCTGGTAATTTCCTAGACGAAAGTATCTTGGCACCAGCTGGCCTTTTCTTGACAACAACGGGGAATCTCTGCCTCTCAGTGGTCCATGGTCTTCCCTGTCTTGCCTATGAACCTCCATAAAGAAAAATGGCACAACTAAATAAGTATTGCAGACTGACTCCTGAGGGCTGCCAGCCAAGTTAGAGTTACAACCTTTCACTGTAGGAGATGAGGTTATTTAATTGTGCAATTAAGTTTGAAAAAAAAAAACCTTTAGGCAATGAGAACACAGCAGGTATCTTAGTGGAAAGACTGCTGAAGCACACCTTTGTTAATTTATACGTGGAATGTGGCAATTTGCTCTGAGTAGCTTCCCTGACACCATTCTTCTGACAATTATGTAGCAATATTTACTTTAAAAATTCTCCAGTGAAAATTAGCATCTGTCAATCAAATTCTTTCCAAAAAGAGAGTCAATTATGTGATAAATACACACATACGTAACATATTTTTCATACCTTCTGGGTAGTTTTAAGCAGTAGTACACCATCATTTTTCAAATTCATGGTCAAAGAATGGAAAACATAGATAAGTTGAATTAAGTGGTTAAAGGTAAAGATAATTAGCAATGCTTTGTAAACTTAGTTGGAATCCAAAGGTATGTTTGACAACTGCAAAAATTACTTGTATTTAAACAGGAGTGGATATAAACTGGAGTCTACTATCATGAGGAACCCAGCTTTACTCAACATTTTAGGGTGAGAGAGATGGGAAGGCCCCTCTGTGGTTGAAGGGTCTTGCTTACCATCAAATCCAGGGTGCTTTTCAGGAAGCCTTTGATATAATAAATCTTAAGTTGATAGCATTTTTTAGATTATCTAAGGTAAATTGAAAAACAAGGAATTAAAAAGATCATAAGGGGAAAGTTACATAGCCTTAAAATCCTGAAAAATGTTATTCTCTGAGACTATTCAGAAAATGGAATGAAGGGAGCAGGGAGTGAAGTAAGGTGGTGGTGGGGGGGGTGCTTAAATTTTGATCCTAATGGTAACTGAATGAAAAGTGCAATAAATTCTTTCTGTTCAAACCCCCCCAACCCCATACCCACTAAAAAGGACATCACAAAGAAGATAGACAGTACCAAGTGTTGGTGAGGATATGGAGAAACTGGAACCACCATACATTATTGCTGGTGGAATGTAAAACATGTCACATCCCAGCTCAAAGTGTAAAATCCATTTTAGAAAACAGTTTGACAATTTTTATGAAAATTAAACATATGCTTTTCATACAACCCAGCAATTCCAGTCCTAATTGTGTACCTAAGAGAAATGACAACATATGTCCTTACAAGAATATTATTCATAATTACCCAAACATAGGAAAACATTGATGTCTGTCAACAGGTGAGTCAATAAAATGTGGTACAGCTATGAAGAGGAGTACTACAGAACAGTAAAAAAGGAACAAACGGTGACACTTGCAACAGTGTGGCTGAACCTTAGGAATATTATGCTAAGTGAAATAAGCCAGACACAAAAGACTGCATATTATAGAATTCTATTATGCAAAATTTTCGGCAAACTTGTAGAGGCAGAAAGCAAAATAATTGTTGCTTAAGGCCGGGAGTGGAGAAGGGATAGCTGCAATGGGCAGAAGGGAACTTTCTGGGGTGATGAACATATTCTAAAATTGGATTAGGATGATGGTTGCACAACTGTATAATTTTACTAAAAATAATTAGGTTGCCCAGCCAGTGTGGCTCAGTGGTTGAGATTGGCCCATGCACCAAGAGGTCGCCGGTTTGATTCCCAGTCAGGGCACATGCCCAGGTTGTGGGCCTGATCCCCAGTGGGGGGCATGCAGGAGGCAGCCAATCGATGTTCTCTCTCATCGATGTTTCTATCTCTTTCTCTCTCTTCCTTCCTCTCTCTCTAAAAATCAATAAAGAAAAAATATTTTTTTAAAATAAAAAAATAATTGGGTTAATTTACGGTGTGCAAAGTATAACACAAGAAGATGGTTAAAAAACACTCTCATCCTTTTTTTTCCATCTCTAATGCCCATTTATAAGTTATTATCTTATATTTTGATCTTATACTTGCTATTAAATGTTGAATCCAGTGATTCCCATTTTTACAATTCAAAATAAGAAGGTGCTGTTTTCAATGTCTACCAAATCTTTGCCAAATAACTCTACTCAATCTTCTCAATTTGAGTGAGTACTTATTATCTCATTATATTAGGGTTATATTGATGAAAAAAATCTATGGAAAATAGTAAATCAACTAGCATGTTAAAATTATTTCAGAATTAGACATTGGAATCATTGTTTGCATGCCCTGGGGTTTCCCTTTCAGAAGAACTCAGAGTTGTATGTGGTATAATAGAGCCAGGTGAACCGTCTCTGGGTCAAAATTAGACTACTGGGTCTGCCAGAAAACAGTTACCAGGGATAATCCTGCTTCTGGAAAAATGTCTTGGCTTTTCTTTTTCTTTTTAAAAAGTTTTTATTGATTTGTTTTTTTTAGAGAGAGAGGACTGAAGAGAGAGAGAGAAACATTGATCGGCTGCCTCCTGCACGCCCCCTGCTGGAGATTGAGGCCGAAACCCAGGTGTGTGCCCTGACCAGGAATCAAAAAGGGACCTCTCAGTCCATGGGATGATGCTCAATCCACTGAGCCACACTTGCTGGCCATGTCTTGGTTTTTCGTATGGGTTCTGTGAAATATTTCCCTTTTCATCTTGACTTCTAGTAAGTCAAGAGTCAAATTTGTTTTTTACCTGTAATTATGGACCTCTTTGTATACATTTGGTTCACTAGCATTACTCCTGTCCTTTTTCTTTCTCATCTAATGAATATGAGTTAATTTATTTTATGTGTTCCTGCAAGGCCACTTTGAGTTCTTTTATAAGCAATGTAAGCTAATAATTAGATGACTAGAATACAGATACATTCTAGCAATAGATATGTGCAGGAGAAAGGCTTTTAAATAGTAAACTTTATTTCAAAGAGATGGAAATGTTATGAATAATTAAGGCACAATCTTTTGAAAGATTACTGCTTCTTTTTCTACTAAGCCAACTTAGCATGGGAGAGCTAAGATGTCATTTTGGCCACATCCTGTGTTTGTTAGTGTGTGATCTTAATTAAGTCAGTTTAGCTTTCTGCATTTCATTTTCCTTATCTACGAAATTGGAATTAAAAGTGTCTCATTTTACAGAGAACACAGCAAAAACTAATGACAACACGTTGCATGTTACCCATCCTTTGGGGAGGTACACCTTAGGTATAATGCATAGGTATATTCCACTTAATGTGCTCTTTCGTGAATGTTACAAATGCACTATTTAAGACTATTTGGTGAGAATCAAAAAACAGTCACTATATTTTTAAAGAGAAAGGTATGGCCCAAAAAGAGAGAGGGAGAGGGAGTACATTTTAGATACTCTCACAAGAAACGGGATCATCTCTTCCTTGCTGTTGTGCTCCATCTTAGCACAGGAGGTGACAGTTTAGCCAGTGAATCAGTTAAAATGAGCACCACCAGAAATGGGCACTTGGATCTATGTTTCCTGTGAAGTAGTACCTGCCAATAGGTACACCTGGATTTGAACACAGAGCTACCCTGTGCGTCCCTGCAGACCTTCACCGTCAGCCCTTTCCTCACCATGGATTCACACCTAAAAATGAAAAAGCCAGAGGTCTGCAGCAAGAGGAGAATAACTAGATCTTTGCTATTTAAAGTGTGGCCCATGGACCAGCAGCCTCAGTGTCAGAAAAGACAAATGCTCAGGCCTCCCCTAAGCCATATTGAATCTGCAGCTGCACTTTCAGTATAAAAGTCCCCAGGAGGGTAGAGTGCACAGTGAAGTTTGAGAAGTGCTGAAGAATAGTGATTCTCATTGATGGCTGCTTGTTAGGATAATTTGGGAAGCTTTTAAAATATACCCATGCAAGACCTTCTCTCCTCCTTGACATACAAAGTTCCTATCATTCAGTGGAGTGGTCTTTGTTAGATGATAGGAGAAAAAGCAATTTAGGTAAATAAATTGGCATTAAGGTATAAGAATTACCTGGACATTTGCATTTTCAAAAGAAGGTCTGTGTTGACCAACTAATTGCTTCAGTAGGTGCCGTTCCAGTCTGTGCTACTCAGGGGAACTATGATAGCTTGGAGTGAGATACCGGGTCTATTGTTCTGCTAATAACGAAGGAGCTGAACCTGGAATGTCGTGAGATTTTTACAGTATAATGCGAGCATGAATGTTTTCGGTTTTGTTTTTTAATCCTCACCCAAGGATATGTTTTTATTGATTTTTAGAGAGAGAAATGTAGAAAGAAACATCGATTGGCTGGTTGCCTCCCGTACCTGGGGATCAAACCCGCAACCTAGGTATGTGCCCTGACTGGGAATTGAACCTGCAACCTTTTGGTGAAAGTGGTGATGCTCCAACCAACAGAGCCACCCAGCCAGGGTCTGGATATAAATGTTTTCATAGGCACTTCAGAACAGTGTCTCTCCTCATCCATTCATTAATTTATTTATTCATTCATTAAAAAAAATTAACCAAAAACATTAATTGAGCACCTTCTAAATGTTGAGGACTTTTCTAGAAAATGGAAATAAGATAATACTCTTTCCCCTCAGGAAAGTGATAGTCTGGTCAGCATAACCAACAAACAAAATGACCTTATGTTTCCACAACGTGCTGTGATGGGGACACACAGACTGTACTACAGGCATTCTGAGAAAGGAACGCCGAACCAGATCAGTCATGGAGTGGGCAGCTAGTGATTGGAATGGGGCCAGGGAAGCATTCTCAAGAGGAAATGTCGCCCACTACGTTCTGAAAGTTAGTTTGAAATTGCCAGACCAGTGGAACAGAGGACAGCATGAGCATATCGGCTGGCTGCAAGGGGCAGGGGAAGGCTTGGTGAGTTTAGGACCTGCAGTGGTCGTGATGGCTGGAATATAATGTGGGATGGCCTGGGCTAGCGAGACAGGACGCTGGGAAAGTAACCGGGGGCTAGGTCACATGCTACATGGTTGCAATTCCTCCTACAGTCTACAGAAAATGAATACCATGTTACGGGGAGCATTTAAGGTATTTTAAGCAGAGGTGTAGCATTCTCAAGCTCGCCTGCTGTCTAGCTCAGACCTGGTGAAATGGAGGCAAAGATTTACCCATACAAAGAATAACATTTCTGTGTCCTAGATGTGAGGGAGAGCTCGGCAAGAGTGCAGAACTGAAAGAAGAGCGATAGGGCTAAATGAGAGAGGGTGTGTGTGTGAGGATGTGAGAGGGGGAGAGAAGGTGAAGAGCTGAGTGCTGGCACAAGGGGAAAGGAGGATCTTGTACAGTCCATGTTAAAGTGCTTGAAACTTCTAATAACAATGGAAGTTACAGAAGAAAGGGTTTTATTTATTTTTATTAAAAATTTTTTTTCCTTTACTGATTTTAAAGAGAGAGGAAGAAAGAGATAGAAACATCAACTGGCCACCTCCTGCATGCCCCCCACTGGGGATTCGGCCCACAACCTGAGCATATGCCCTGACTGGGAATCGAACCAGCGACCTCTTGATGCATGGGTCGATGCTCAACCACTGAGCCACTGGCCAGTGGAAGGAAGAATTTTAAATGAAGCATGACTTGATCTGAATTTTTGAGAAGGATCAGTGACTATAACTTAAAAAACGGCTGCAGGCAGGACATTAGGCTACTGCCCACTTATCTGGATGACAGCTCATGTTGCCTGCATTTGAATGGTAAACAGAGTGAAGAGAATGGATGGATTTGAGAATATTAGGAGGTGTAATTCATAAGACATGGCATTTGTATAAATACATGAGTTAGTGAGAAAGAAGTGAGTGAAGTATAACTCAAGTGTCTGGCTTGGGAAACTGTGATGTGTTGCCATTCGCTGAACCAGGGAGCACAAGAGCCAATGCATGAAAATTTCCCTTGAGACAGTGTAGATCTGAGATACTGGTAAGTCTTCCATGTGTGGAAGTTCAGGGACGTCAGCGTTGGAGATAAGGATTCAGGCGTCATCGGCATATGGATGATGTGGTTGAAATTTCCCGGGAAGGAAATTGAGATTTCCAAAGAGACGGAGAGTCAGGGAGGTGGAGGGAAAACCGGTGACATGCAGTAAAACGCAGCTGAGAGGCTGAGTAAGATAAGAATTGAAAGCAGTGTGGGCGAAGTGGAAATTCGGGTGGAAGATGGGGAAATGTGTAGATCTTGTTCCTGGGGAATGTCAGAGAGGGTATGTCCAGGGAAAGGATGACAAGACTGCTCTCAGATGGAGGAGGGCGTCCTCTCCCTCTGTTACCTGGGGAAGGAGGCAGCAATGGTTCAGAGGCAGAACTATGTTTGAAGGCTGGGACGGATAGGATGCCACGTGACTCATCATCCAGTTACCTGTGAAGTAAGAGGCAAAATCTGCCCCTGGGGAGAGCTGGCAGAGATCGTGGGAGAGGACTGAGGCTGCAAAGCGACAGTGTGAGGAGTGAACGGGAAGGCTAACCAGAGCCATGGAGAAAGGCCCTGCACAGAACTGACGACCCTGTTGAAGCTGAAGGCCACAGCCCAGAATGGCATTAAACCACGCAGTGAGAGGATTCTCCCAGATTCAGAAATAGTATCTTCAGCAGGTATTTACTGAGCACTCTTCTAGTAGCTGCAGATGCAGAAATGAACAGCAATTAAAATGAGATGGACAATAAACAAATTAATCACTAAATATATAAAAGACACTATAAAATATCTTAGCCTGGAGTTGGAGGGGAAAAGGAAGGCAGCTGGATAGATTTGGGGTAGGGTCATTTGCAGGCGGCAAGGGATTGAAATCTTAGGTGAGATAATTATTTCAATGACAGCATCACAGGATGTAGGAAAAAGGTCTGAGCCGGCGGGAGATCACATCCACAACACAAGGCCAATGTTGAGCAAAACTATTTTATTGCATGTGCCTGGGTGCAGGCGGGCTGAGCCGAAAAGGGTTCAGCCTTGGATAACAGTTGGGGTGTAGGTTATATACTCTACTTCTAGCTTCTGGCAGTTCCTGCTGACGTACTCTGCCTGGCCCATTGTCCACTTTGCACTTGGACTGGTCTGGTATCTCGTCCTGCATCGCTGGGTGATTCATTGTCTCGCATATAATCCGATAATCTGTAGTCAACAGAAGGCTGGGCAAAGGTCATGCGAACAACGCATTTTTCACAGTTTCCACCTTTTGCAAGCTTTTACCGTTACCCTTTAAAATGTCACTAACCCTTTCAGTAGGTACAAGAAAGGAAAAGGAAAAGCAGAGTGCATCCAGGGTGAGAATTCTAGGTGAGTTAAAGAACAGGTGTAGAGGGACTCAAGTAATGAAATAAATTCTAAGGATTGTAGATGGTTGAAGCATAAATTACCGAAGTTGAAGATTTCAAGAGTAGAACTGCTCTGGGTGATAACATCAGGAATTTCCATGAAAATGCATGTAAGGGTGTGAAGTGGAGGGGAAGGTCAGGAGAGTTTGGAAAGGTAGGAAATGCTTAAGGAGCAGAGGGTTTTTTGTTCATCTAGTCCCTGATGTTAGCTGGGAAGATGGTGGAACTTTCTTGGAAGGGAAGACCATAGCGAGATACTATTCTGTAATAAACAGAGATGAATGTCGAGGAAGTTTGTAGATGGGATAAAATAGCTGAAGATAGGATGGCCAGCTGATGGAAGCCTAAATCAAAATGATGGAGAGTAATGATTTGGATGCTGCACAGAGTGAACATAGAAGGCTAGTTGTGCCTTTCAGTGTTACAGAATGCTAGAGGTAGAGAGTGCTTCAGGGGAAGGGATTTCAATTAAATTAGGGAGCTAGAGGGAGCGTTCTGTGAGTAGGTTTAGGGCTAATCACAGTCCTGACTTCTTGTGCAAGGAAATTCCAGAAACGCTCTTCTAATTTTGCCCTCTTTCACAGCCCAAACACTTTTTTCTCCTTCTCTAGAGAGAGAGGTTTGCAGGAGACACTCTTCTGAATAAAAGTAAATGTGTGCTGACCAAATAAGATTCTAGAATCTAGAATTAGTGCAGACAAGTTAGGTTTTGGGGCTCACGTGTTGTCATATGTAATTATATCACTCAAGTGGATAAAAGCAACCAGCAAGAGGAGATGTTGGCCTCATAAGTGATATAATGTCTAACCACGATGCCGTACACCTGAAACTAATATAATATTGAATGTCAACAGTAATTGAAAAAAAATTTTAATTAAAAAAAAAAACAGAGGTGCCAGAGGGTCACCTATCTGCCATATTATTGTGGCCCTCTATTTGACAGAATTAGAATTACTAATGAATTCATTTTCCACTAGCCTAGATAAAAACTCAGAAGTGAAGCAATGACTTTTTTTTCTTAAAACAAAACGTTTGCTAAACATTTCTTAGAGGCAAGATCTTCCTTAAAAATTCAAAAACAAAACCAGAATTGTTACATTTCAGATATCAAAATGTCTTTTTAAAACACATATTTTGTTGTTGTTGATTTTTTAGAGAGAGAGGAAGGGAGAAGGAGAAAGAGGTAGAAACATCGATGTGAGAGAGAAACATCGATCGGCTGCCTCTTGCTCACCCCCTCCTGAGGACTGAGCCCACAACCTGGGCATGTGCCCTGACCAGGAATTGAACCAGCGACCTCTTGGTGCATGGGTCCACAGTCATGCACTGAACCACACCGTCCAGGCTCAAAATGTCTTTTTGAAAAACCCTCAATCCAGAGGAATCTGACAGTAGTAGTGAAGCTAAAAAAAAAGGGGAGGGTGGGGGTCTGGTTCACAGCACAAACTAGAAGATTGAGGAGTCAAATTGAAGTCAGTTAAGAGGTAGCCAACAGCAAGCAGTGGGTCTTGACTGCTTAAGGCAAAAACACACAAGCCAACTATAAAATAGTGCCTATGGCCCAGGCCATATATTTTATGTAGTTTCTTTTGTTAATGAAGGCTTTCCTGAACCTCAAATACATTCTTATTTAAAAACTCCCAGATCATTAAAGACTCGTACTTTAAGATGTGCTTCAGGATCCAGTTGTTACTTATAAACACTTCCAGAAAAGAAAGCTGTCGTTAAATCCGTTGGCTTAATTTGCTGGTGTAATTAAATTAGCTGAATAAAATTAGGATGTTTTTGATACTTCTACTAGGCTCAAACCAAAATGAATTTATTGTCCCAAAATACATGTATGTAGCAATTAATGATATCACTAACCTAGAAGTCAAGAAGCAAAATATTAATAATTGTATTTGTTCAGAGAAATAAGTTAATCATATTTGAGTGAATCAAATACAGGAAACAATATAAAAAGGTCATTAACTGAACAGAAAATTTCTCAAAGCACTGTGTGCAATATTCTGTAGCAAGGATATGATACTATGTTGAGAAGAAATGGTACAAGTGAAACCTTGAAAGTTCCATTAAACTCATATCCATGCAAATATGAATCTTTTATTTATTTTTTAAATAGGTTTTTATTGATTTTTAGAGAGAGAGGAAGGGAGAGCGAGAAAGAGAGAGAAACATCGATGAGACAGAATCATCGATCGATTGCCTGCTGCACGCCCCTCACTGGGGGTTGAGCCTGCAACCCAGGCATGTTCCCTGACCAGGAAATCAAACCGGCAGCCTCTTGGTACATGGGTTGACACTCAACCACTAAGCTAAACCAGCCAGGGCCAGATATGAATCTTATAAAAGAAAATATATTATGGAGCAATAAGTGCTATGAAATTTTACATTAAATATTTCAATAACAATAATAAAATTAAAACATAGAAAAGTGGGAAGCTTTGAGAAGTTGATGAACTCCTTGAGTTCCATGCAGGGGGGACCCTGTTGCAGGATCAGCCCCATCGCAGGCCCTTGCACTCACTAAGGCCAAGGTCAGTGGCTCTGGCTCCACACCCAGTCAGTTCCATGCCCTATGAGCTGCCTCTGACCTCAGCTCTAATAAGTGGGTTCTTGCCTTGTATTTTGGGATCTCACTTCTGGCTCATTCCCCAGTTCTGGAAACTGAGTTTCTGCTTGTCTTCCATCTTCTGGGACTGAAATTCAACTTAGCTCTTAACCTCATCATGTTTGAACTTCCTTGGATTACCACACATCGTCTGCTGCTTACAGCTTCCTTATTACAGCTGCCTGCTGGTCCTCATCCCATGTACTTCTTTCCCTTGCTCTCTGCTGGAAGCTTTCTCTGTTTCTGATCCCTTGTAGTCTATCTAAATAAGATTGTCTCATTGCACTGGCTCAGACTACTCCTACCTGAGCCCAGTTTATATAAATGACACACATTTTGTATGGAGGGAGGGACAGTTCACTAATTTTGTATACCAACACAGAAAGCCAAGGATCCTGCTGTTCCACTCAGCCACCAGACCTATCAAGTTTAAAAATTTACAAAAAAAGGAATCCTCTTGTTTTAATACAAGAAAATCTAATTATGTGAGAAAGTTCAAAAATTTTCAGATATTGCCTATTTGACTTTAAGGGAACAATAAAAGTTATTTTAAAATTCAAGCATAGCAACAGGAAAAGGAAACAAGTATCAAAATATTTTAAGATTCTGATATAGGACATGTGTGGTTTTTAAAACTTTTAAGTAACAGATCGTGATAATTTATTATCAGAAGATATTAATGAACTGAGAATGAGGAATCTTTTGGAATATCCATTATGGACCTGTTGGTGTGCGAAGTGTTGGAATTAGAATCCTTGCTTTGGATAGAAGATTACAGTTATTATTGCCTTTATATTCTATGGGTAACCTGGAAATATATTTTGAGTTATTTCTCAGAAATCACACATCTCATACTGATAATTTATTGCTTTGTTGATGGTCCAAGGCTCCATCTCTCACCTAACCAGATGGTCATACAAATGATGACATGAGGTATGGACCTTACAGAAGAGGTTGGCAGGTGCTTAACATGTGCAGTCCATGAGAATTCTGTCTGGATTTGTGGGGCACACTAGTCCAAGCTAGGACTCGTGAACGCACAAGTTGACTTGACAGGCTAAAGAGGTGATTTAAAACTTTGTGACCAACCAAAAAGATAGAGAATAAAGGGAGAGCTGTTCCCATGAGGTGGCCATGATGAAAACTTCTAGGACATGCTGGCTGTTTCCTTTACCCTCAACAAGAGTTAAGTCCTTGATCAGATTCCTCCACTCCACTGGATGGGGTGACAAATGTCAAACCCTTGCTTATTAGTTCCCACATGTCTGCTTTCACCAATCAAAGACAGGCAGGGCTTCTCCTGGGGTGCTGAAGCCTTGAGAACATAGAACCATCTTGTATCCTTACTTAAGAGGACGGCCTACTTCTCCACTCTCACAGAGAGCCACTGTGCACCCTAGTCCTCTTTCGGTTGCCTCATTTGTCAAGACCATCACCTACCTTCTCTGCCTGGAACACAGCTCCATACCTGACTCAAATATTTATTGAATGAATGAATGAATGAATGAATGAATGAAGGAAGGAAGGAAGGAAGGAAGGAAGGAAGGAAGAAGGGAATGAAAGCTTTCTGTCTTTTCCACCTTTGTCTAGCTAATTTCTTCTTCATGCCCAGCACACCCTACCCATTGCACACAGAACTCACATCTCACTGTGGTTAGTTGTCCAAAGTCCAGGTTTGCCCACTACAATGTAAGTGTTGACTGTCTCTTATTTATCATTCTGTTTCCAGTGACCTGCAAGATGCATGGCACATAGCAAGTTGTCAATAAATATTAGTTGGATGAATGAATACTTTATTCATTTTTATACTTATTCTCAGGTTCCTTATCTTGAGATCACAGAATTATTGTTGTCAATGTGAAGTGACTTGTCAGGGCACCCAGTACACAAATAGAGCCGCTAAGAAGTGTTTTCAGACTGGCTTTGTCCCATTTATGTAAGTCAGATTTCTCAGTTCTATATTTCTCTGTCAAGGCTCCTAAATTTAGCCATTTTCTATCTGATCCATCTCCTTTACTAGCATAAAAGTCAGTCGTTCCCTTCTCATTTTAATTTACCTTGAGAATTCTACCCTCTTAAGCTAGAACTAGGTCAGCAAGGAAGCGGTTTCTATCTGTATTTTTCTTTCCCACTATTTTCCTGTCTCAAGGATTCTTTTCAACTGCTTTCCTACTCAGGTAAGTATTTCCAGCTCTCTAGGACTAAAATCTCCCATTAGTCTGGCCTTTCTTTTCTATCTCTAGTTCTCTCAATGACTCATTTCTGCTCTCCTTAATGAAGCCCGTGTGCTCTCCTCTTGGATGCCTCTGTTTAGCTAAGTGTTTCCTCTTTTCAATCATCATCTAAGGCTCCTCCATCCCTGGTTGCTTCATTCATAGCAGGCTCATTCAGATTCCTGGTCAGCTCACACATACACGCATAAACTCATTTATAGAAGCCCACTGCAAGTGACTCCTCACCTCTAGGTTACATATAAAACTAGAGCTTTACATGTCAGCCAAATACTGGGGACGTTTGGGAATTGAAAATGTGGACTGAGTATAACCCTTCATATCCAGATATCATTACATTACAGGAGTTCATGCGCGTTGTGAAAGAAACAGCCTTATTTCAGAGGAAAGCCTGCAAGCTCAGTGAGGGCAGGAGTTATATCTGCTTGTTCACCATGGTGTGTTCAACTCTGAATAGTGTTGGACATGGAGGGGTATTCAAAAATATTTGTTGCAATGAAATGAAAAGTTTCAGTCTTTTCATGCTCCACACAGAAAACATCTTGTTGGAGGAGACGAGTGATTTTGCATGATCCTCTGGGCCTAATAAAAAGAGCTATTTATTCATTAAAAAACATAAACATGTGGAGCCAGACCTGTGTCAATTAAGTGCTTAGTTTATTAACAAGCAGTAAAGTCAATAGCGCTCACTAGGGAAGAACCTTGTTACAATTTTGACCTCACTGTAGGCAGCATTCTATAAGCACCATGGACCCAGCTCATCCTCCTGCCCTGGTCCTTTTGCACCACTCCCTTAGCAAAACTGATGCAAAGGCAGAAGAAGGTTTTGAGTTACTCTTAGGAATTATATAGTATTGAAGTTGGCTTGATTATTCTTGTTCAGTAACATGATCCAAAGTAACAAAATGTTTTAATAGGAGAAACATGGACATGTAATCTCACTGCTTCCTCTTCAGGGAGCTTGGGATCTACCTGAGGGAGTTACTAAGGGAACAACCCAGCCTCCTCATAACCTTCTATATATTTCCCTTAAAAAAAGAACTTGATTATTCATTAACATTATAATCAACACACAGCCCTGATAACTAATTTTAAGTGATATATTGCATTTAAATTGCCGTTTAACCTCTAATAGCTTTTCTCTAGCAAAGAATCTTTTAAGGATTCAAAATGCAAATTGGACCTGAAAAAGAAAAATTATTTTTAGACTTATGGTTCTTCAATTTAACTGTAGCACAGTTTCAGGGTTTTCATTTATTAGCAGAATATGTTTTTGGTTGTGAAAGTTGGAGGAATCCCTACTGAAGAATTGTTGACTGTCCTCTCTTGGCTGTGAGCCATTCATTTGAACAAGTTATGAGATAAGGCTGAAAAATTTCACTAATTTGGGGAGGGCCAACTAAGAATTATTATTGTGGGCCCATTAGACTTGGGATTGCTGTGATTATCTCAAGAAATTCTAAAGTCCAGGGCCAAATAAGGTGAAAAAATTCATGTAGCTATACTCATGTTGAACAGTTACAATTTTAATTGGGAATTTAAAAAAATACATTGGTTTTTGTATAATTTAATTTGAATTCTCTCCCTCTTGTTGTTATTTGAAGTTATGTCAGAATGAGATTGTGGAAAAAAGCATCACCTTAAAATTAGACCTGGGCACAATCTAAATTCATACTGGTGACCTTGGGCATGTAACCACTCTGTGCCTACATTTCCTTTTAATGGAGATAATATGTCCTACTTTATAGGGCAGTTACAAGGAGGAAAAATAATGTAAACTAGCTTCATAGTTAAGAGCTCAGACTCTGACCACCAGGCTGCTTGAGGTCAAACCTCAAGTTTGCTACTTAATAACCATGTGACTGTGGACACAGATTCCTTACCCTCAATTTCTACATCTCTAAAATGGCTACAAAAATATAGTTACCATATAGAGTTCAATGTTAAAGAATTTAGAAAAGTGCCTCAAGTGACTGACATATGTCAAACATTATTATTCATTATTATTATTATTACATAAGTATCTTTGGCTGAACCCAAATGAAAAATCATCTATTTAACATTCTGTATATAAATCTAATAGTTCATCTGTAAATATGATAATGAAAAAAAATCTGATAGTGAATGGATTCTTAGTTAACTATTTGTAGGCTTGTGCCTGTGTGTATGTGTGTGCCCATGCATTTAAGGTAAATTGGTCACATGTATATAGGAAATATAATTATATGCCCTAGCCGTTTTGGCTCAGCAGTTATAGTGTCAGCCAGCGGACCAGAGAGACCCGGGTTCAGTTCCTGCTAAGGGCACGTACCTCAGTTGCAGTTTGTCCCTGGCCCCGGTTAGGGTCGTGTGGGTGGCAACCAGTCAATGTGTTTCTCTCACATGGTTGTTTCTCTCACTCTCCCCCCCACCCTGCTCTATCTGAAGATAAATGCAAGAAGTGTCCTCAGGTGAGGATTAAAAAAAAAGAAGAAATATAATTATAAATTAATTATTCCCCTAGCTAGAACACACACACACACACACACACACACACACACGTCTCTTTTCTTAAGAGTTGCAGCTCTACAGAGTAAACTCACTGTGCTTGAAAACCTCCCTCAGATTTGCTTGTGTAAACCCACAGACAGTTTCTGAACAGTTGTATGGTGATGGCTTTTCTTGGTGCTGACCAATTAGTCAGATCTAAGACTTGACCTTGCCTTAGCTGGCACTTAACCAGAGGCTGACAGAGAGTGTTTGGATTAAATGATAAACTCGCAGTCCAGATTACATTCAGCATCAGGTATTGCCCCGCCTCACCCCCAACCTTTCCTTCACTCTAGATATCATAAAAACAATCAAGGGAGAGAGATTTCATTTAAAAGTGAGGAGTGAATTGTGGAAGAATCCAGAGTGTTTGTAATGAAAACCACTTGGTTTTTATTAGCAGTAGTCTGTGTGCTTGCTAATTTTCAGTCATTTTCTCTTTAGGAATGGTCCCCCAGATTCTAGTTTCCACATTACTGCTGTTTGAATGGAGTCCTTTGTGACCCATTATGATTACATTGCATTTTCCTTGTGTCCTTTCAGAATGTTCTGACGTTGCCTTAATTTTGGTTGGGGGATGGTGGGAGGAGGGTGCAGCCAGGAAATGAGGTCAGCAACACTTTCAGAATGTTGTCAGAGGAGGTTTTTAAATGATCAAATATTGCCTAGGAAGAATTATCAGGCTTAGTGTCTATTCATAAAGCAAACATTTAGGACAGAAGATTGGGCTAGAAATGTGTGTCCTAAGGTCTTCCCAAGAACATTTGCTCCCAGTGCCTCAACATCTATCTGACCTCTCCTAGACACTTCCAGCACAGTCATAAGCCAGACTGATTATAGTGATTTTAAGATAGTGGAATGAAAATGTTGTGTGATTGGGGTCAAAAAGCCAAGAGCTTCAGTCAAGTTGGAGAGAACAAACTGAAAACAGTTTTGCTCATGCAGCATTCCCTAAACCTCACTTCCATGCAGAGCAAAACTAGCCAGTGAGGAAATTCAGCCGTGGAGCCAGCTAGGTGGTGCATGTGTCGTAACTAGATGCCTGACCTATTTAACATGTTTGACACTAAAATATATTGTGGCTGGGAGCTTTTAAAATACAGTAGAAATGGAGAAAGAAAATATTGACATTCCATTTCCACTTAACTGTGTTGCCTGTTTTGTGCAGTTTCTTGGATATTTCAAAAAGCCTCAAACTAAAAATGGACAAAAGTATAAAAGATCCTCCTAATCATTTGTGAATTCCCTATTTGCTAATTTGTCTCCTGGCTAAAACTGATTTGTGATCCCAAATTCAATATTTGTGGTGCGGACATGCCCAGATTGGCAAAAGATTTGAGTCACCGTACACATGCATACCCAGCCAAGGTCCAACAGGGAGATTGTAAACATGGGTCCTTCTCTGGGTCTACTTTATGTCACATTTTTTCACATTTTTTATGCGTTTTGCTGGTGATTTCACTGCTTAAAATGGCCCCCAAGCGTAGTGCTGAAGGGATGTCAGATGTTCCTAAGCACAGGAAGGTAGTGATGTGTGTTACAGAGGAAAGACAAGTGTTGGATAAGCTTCCTTCAGTATGAATTATAGTGCCATTGGTTGTGAGCTCAATGTTAGTTAATTAATTATATGTATTAAATAAGAAACACACATAAAACATGATTGTGTATTGATTGGTTGATGAAGATGTGTGATCAGAATCTCATCGGAACCTAACCTTGTGTTTTGCCAGTGATTCAGTATTTGCTAATTCGGTGTTGGTGGTGACATTAGGATAAATTTCCAGTGAATAATGAGAATTGACTGTATTTGTTTTTCAATTTCCTTGAATTACACTGCATTCTCACCAGAAAGCATTAGTGACCTACCAAGTAGGGACCAACATTAAGTTAATCCCACAAAAAAGTGCTACAGCACAAAGCTGTGTGCTATCCAGGTTATTTGTTTGTTGCTGTGTAAATCATATTTATTTCAGGTTTCCTTTATTTTACCAACAATTCCAGAAGCTCCTTACACATGCAGAAATTTCTTTAAGGCACACACACATACATACACACATACGCAGATTGGACCAGAAAACGAGCCTTTAGGGAATATACATACAGCATATAAACATTGACATGTTTGCTGTATACGTGTTTGTACACACAGACCTGAGGAAAAGCCCTGAGACTGAAAATCTACCTCTGTAAGCAGAGGGCAGGAAAAGACGGAAGAACGAGGCTGGCAACCTCAACATGACAAGAGTGTATGTAGTAAGAGAACTTGCCTATGAAGTGCGTCTTGGGCAGTGACAAGACAATGTGGAGATCCTCTGTGCTGCGTGGCAGGCACTGAAGACATGTAGAGCAGGGCGGGGTGGATGGGGTACTGGTGCGTGACCTGCCCAGGTAAGGGGAAACTGCCTCACATGCTTGCCTGGTGCAAGGCAACCACCTGGTCCAGGAACCAGCGTGCTGTGGGGCACAGGGAAGGGTCGATCAGACAGTCTCTGAGGCAATTTATGGGACACAATCTCTCTTCTGGGCTGGATCTAGCTTTGGGGTCCAGCAGCGGTCATGTCATGGAGCAGTCTCTCCTCCCAGCATAGTGCCCCAAATCCCATTTTCGGTTGGCATAGAATTGATGTGATTGGAGAGCAGTGTGTATGGACAGGAAAGGGGAGAATCTTTCAGCCTGAGAGCCACTGATTGGCAGACCAAGGACTGTCTCCTCGTGAGGTAGACATGCGATGGGCTCCAGAGTAGCTGAAATTTCACCACGTCAAATCCTCTCTGGCAACTGGTGGAGTGGGCATGCCTCCAGTCTGTTGCTGCGAGGCTTAGAAGCCTCGAGTTAGAGAGAGCTCATCTTAAAAGAACAGAAAGTCAAGCTCAACAAAAATGTTTCTTGGACAAAGCCTTGACCATCAGAGAAGAGAAGTGATTCTGAATATCACTCAGTGTTTGCTACTGTAATCTCCCCCAACCTTCCCTCTGGTCCTTGTGGTTCTTGGGAGAGGGAAGCATGGAGACAAAATCTAAAAGAGCTCTTCACCTTGAGGCAGGAAGAGCCCTCCTCGGGACTCCTCTACGACAATGGAAGATGGGAGAGAGGCATTTCCATGCACCAAACAGCTCCAGCACCAGAGGGAACTGGTCATGGATGGGGTCTGGGAAGGGAGGTTGTGGAGGCCAAAGTCAGTGTAGTAGAGTGGAGGCCCAGGGAAATGGCTTGTACAGGAGACACATGGCTGGCTCTCAGTATTACTGTGCAGGGACCTCATAGAGACTGAAGTGCACTTAGAACTATGGGTTGTCACCCAGCTGGTGTGGCTCAGTGGTTGAATGTCGACCCATGCACCAAGAGGTCACCAGTTCGATTCCCAGTCAGGGCACATGCCCAGGTTGTAGGCCCAATCCCCAGGTGGGGGCATGCAGGAGGCGGCCAATTGATGTTCTCTCCCATCAATGTTTCTGTCTCTCTCTCCCTCTCCCTTCCTCTCTCTCTGAAAGCAATAAAGAAAAGAGAATTTTTTTTAAAACGAACTATGGGTTGTCATGATGTGCGCCCATTCACACAGACTAGAAAGGCAAGAAGAAATAGGCCTCATTAATCTAAAAGGAACCATCTTTACTTTCTGATGTTGGGTTCTCTTGTCTTTTTTTTTTTTTTAATCCTTATCCGAGGATCCTTTTCCATCTATCTTCAGATAGAGTGGGAGAGATGGAGGGAGAGAGAGAGAAACATCGATGTGAGAGACACAGCGATTGGTTGCCTCCCACACAACCCTGGCAAGGGCCAGGGACCGAACCACAACCGAGGTACGTGCCCTTGACCAGAATCGAACCCACAACTCTTTGGTCTGCGGGCCGACACTCTGATCGCTGAGCCAAAGCGGCCAGGGCGGTTCTCTTGTTCTTATTTCCCATGTTTCTCTACTGTCTGATCTGATGGTTCTCCCCTGACTGCTCATTAGAACCACTCAAGAGGCTTTAAAACAATGCCGGCACCGCCTCAAAGATTCTGATTTAATTGATCAGGGGTGGATCTTGGGCATCTGTGTATTTATTTATTTTTAATTTTTTTTTCCTTTATTGATTTTAGAGAGAGAAGAAGTGAGAGGGAAAGAGAGAGAGAAACATCCATGAGAGAGAACATCAATTGGCCGCCTTCTGCATGCCCCCCCACTGGGAATCGGGCCCACGACCTGGGCATGTGTCCCGACTGGGAATCAAACCGGCGACCTCTTGGTGCATGGGTCGACAGGCATCTGTATATTTAAACAGCGTCTAAGTTGATTCACATGGTTAACCAGGGTTGAAAAGGACTGCTCTAAAAACATCACGGAGATTTTTCACTCTCCCTAATCCAATGTATTCTGTCCAAGGACAAGTTAAGCAGGAACCCTGCTTACCTGTCCACCTCAAGATGCCCTCCGGGATGTGCCTGAGTACGAATAGCTTCCAGACCACTTTCCCATCTGCCTGCCCGATGGGAAGAATTCATCTGATTTTTCCTTTTCCTCCTTCCGGGCCACTGCAGCCCCTCCACATCCCTGTGCGTTCTCCTGCCTTTGAGCCAGCACTAGTTGGTATTGGAGCTGTGCTTTTGGGAGTGGCAAGGAGAAGAGGAAGTCAAACAGAGGGCAAGACCAGGGGAAAATAAGGGGTAATTCAGAAGGAATGGACAAGAAGAAAGTACAAGTTACTGCTTCTCGTATATTCCCATCTGCTGTATCCAAAGTGCGGTGAGAAGAGGATGAGCTCAGAGCCACAGATACCTAAGTGCAGGTCCCATGCTCCATATTTACGAGCTGCTTGGTTTTAGGGAAATTACTTAATCTTCTACAACCACGCCCTGCTATCCACGGGAAAGGGGGGAATGGGGGTTCCAAGACCCCCAGTGGATACTTGAAATTGCAGATAAGTATCAGACCCTATAGATACTATGTTTTTCCTATACATACATATCTTTTTACTTAAAGGAAGCACTTTATGACTTCTCTTTGGCATATCTGAATTGCCAGCATCACTATGTGCTTGGGGGCCATTATTCAGTAAAATAAGGGCTACTTGAACACAAGCACTGTGATACCTGGACTGTCAATCTAATAATCAAGTCAGCTACTTAGTGACTAACGGGCAGAGAACGGATACAGCATGGATACACTGGACAAGGGGATGGCTCACATCTGGGTGAGATGGAGCGGAACAGTGCCCGATTTCATGATGCTGTTCAGAACAGTGTGCAACTTAAAACTTATGAATTGTTCATTTCTGGAATTTTCCATTTAATATTTTTGGACCGTGGTTGACTGCAGGTAACAGAAAGCACGGAGAGCAAAACCACGGGTAAGGGAGGTCTACTGTACAACTAAAAAGTGATGATGCGCTGGGATTGAAAATAGGTCTGCCTGATTTAAGCACCCCAAACATTTCCCTAATCTGTACCCACACAATAGGCCCTTGGTAATGAATACAGTAATTAATAACTTCCCAGACGGTAGCTGAGCTTGTTTTTAAATTCCTATAGTCAAATAAGTTGGGAGAATGTTACAAGAAGATTACTTTGGAAAATAATGGTGTGTCATTTATTATCAGCCTAGAACATTCCGAATTGTCATTCATAAGAAATAAGCTCATTATTAATAGAAGATTGCTTTTTTAGTCTTTGTGTGACTATTTTCTTAAATTAAAAATAAACTCTTTTTCTGATTGTGAAAGCAGTACATGTTCATCTAATACAAATTGGAAAATAAAGATAAGCAAATAATACAAAATTAAACACACTCATAATCCCTCCACCCAGCTATAACGGCTGTAATTGCCCTTTAGTCTTTCAGGGCTTTTATACAGGTTTTTAAAAATCATAGTGTACTCTCTCTTTCACCTTGCAAACATCTGGTCAGCAGCACTCCACGTTAATACATTTGCCTTTACCACATCCATTTTTATATCTACTTATTAAGGTGAATAATTTTGTTTTTAAACCACATTTGTTTACTCAGAAGTCACAGATCCACAGATAAGGAAACATCTGAAGAGCCCAGGTGTGGCTGTGTAGAGAGGTTGAGTAATTCAAAACAAAGTGCAAAATACAAAAACAATTACAACCAGTTTGACAGTTGTGCGTCTGTTTCCTACGGCCCTTCTACCCACAAGTCTACCGCTGACTTCAAAGAAAAGTCAGCACAGAGGAGGTCCGGAGGATAAGGTGCAAAACCAGAATCAGACCCACGATAAGAGATTAAAGGAAGGTTGATCAAAGACCCAGCATAAAAGTGCTAGCCCGTGACTTGCCTTGGCCCATGGCCCCAAAATATTCATCAGAACATAGAGCTCTCTTTGAAGTGATTGGAAGTGCCCATACCCAGATGAGCTCTCTGGTCAAAGGGAAATTTAAAAGGGGGCACAGGAAGGAGTTTGCAAAGTTGCCTCTTCCTATCTCTTGTCTGCATATCCCTCGCAAATTGTTCAAATGGTGCTTCTTTGATTTGTTGTCCAGATGTAAATAGTTGAACTGTACTGGGTATGCAATGATGATTCAGCCTCAGATCATCTTTGTTCCTTGTGGGAGTTTTGGGCAGTAACAGAAGCATGCACGGGGCAGTGGGTTTGCACTTGTGAGCACGATAAATCTGCAGCCACCACTTTTGCGTTTTGTTCAGAGTGTTTAAAGGGGCATATGGGCTCAGCCTGTGTGGGTCAGTGGTTGAGCGTCGACCTATGCACCAAGAGGTCGCCAGTTTGATTCCCGGTCAGGGCACGTGCCCAGGTTGTGGGCCAAATCCCCTGTGGGGGGCATGCAGGAGGCAGCCAATTGACGTTCTCTCTCATCGATGCTTCTATCTCTCTCTCCCTCTCCCTTCCTCTCTCTCTAAAAATCAATAAAGAAAAAATAAATAAATAAGAGGGCATGTGGTGTCTCCAAAAAGGCAATAAAACTTGTTCATTCTGGTCACTCATTGCTTGTTCACTGCTCTCCCAACTGGGAGTTTATTGCTCTTTGTGGTGTTAGGACATGAACCACCCATTTCCCCAGAGAGGGGAAGAAAAATATTCCCCAAATGATGAATGGTGGTAGCCTTGATAACATTCAGGTTCTTTTTTTGGAAAAATTTTTTTATTGATTTTTAGAGAGCTGAAGGGAGAGGGGAAAAGAGAGAGAAACATTGATTGGAGAATACAAACATCGATCGGTTGCCCCCTGCACGCTCCCCACCGGGGATCTAGCCCTGGCATGTGCCCTGACTGGGAATCGAACCAGTGACCTTTCAGTGCAAGGGACGATGCCCAACCAACTGAGCCACACCTGCCAGGGCTCAGGTGAAATTTTAAAAAGTGTTTTAAAAGACAAGAGTTACATAAAATTGCTAAAAATATGTGCTTAGAACATATTTCGTTAGCACTTCTTTCAGACTCCAGTTTTCTGATTTTTCACTTTACCTGATAATCTTCTATGTTTTTAGGATCTTTATTTTCACTTCCTCTGTCATCATATCTTCATTTCCTTTCAAGTTCAAGGGAATTGCTTTTTCTTGCCACTTTTTCCAGATCGATTTTCTGATCTTTACCTGGGGTTTCAAGTTCAAGTTTTTACTGACAGCCTGGGTGAGCCCACGTCAGGCTCTGGGAGAGAACCGGGATATGCATTTCCCCCTTTACCAGAAGCACAGTCCAGAAGAGGGAGATAATGGATTTTCCAACAACAAATAATGACCATTATGCCAGCAGATGCGAGCTTTGCAAACACTGTCCTTCATGAAGAAGGAGGATTTGAACTCAACCTGAAAATGCCTAAAATTTCTAAATGTGAAAAACATATAGAATATTTTAGTCGAAGTTGGGGCAACATGGTCAAAGGTATGGAAGCAGAAAACTATAAGGTGTTTCACAGGAGAAACTCGGTACATTCATTTAATTGGGGCAGTTGGCTCATGTGAGAAAGGAGGGAGAGAGATGCTTCACAAGCTACATTAGGGTTAGAATATGCTGTGGAATCTGGATTTTATTATGAATGCAAAAGGATTATATTGAAAACCTGAGTGGAAAATGACATGCTGAATAGTTATGGCAGTTTATCTGACTGGCACACAGGATGGGTGGGGTGGAGAGAGGAGAGAAGGACAGAGGGTCTGAAAGAGAACAGAGTGGTGGAAATTGGAAGGATAGATGGACCCTGGAGACTGTGACATGAGAACTGGTCTGAGGCGCAGGAGTGGGGGAGGAGAATATGAAGGAGGAAGGAGTTACAGGACTCATAGATGATTCGGGAATGTCACACAAACACGTTTCCATGTCTTCTTCTGAGCTACTGGATGATGGAAATACTAAGAAGTTAGGTTAAGTTCATCATCAGAATGGTTATGAAGACAGGCTAGGTATCCACAATGAGAAACCCAAAGTAGCTTCATCTAAGCATTGAAGACTGAGTGAGGCCATGAGCTGTCAGTTCAGAGAAAGAAAAATTCCCTGAAGTTTGAAGGAATGGAAGCTTCAAGAAACAGATAGGACATAGTGAATTTTGGATAGTGGGGAGAATTTGGAGAGAATGGGAGGAGGTGTTAAAAGGGTAAGGTGGGTGGGGGCAGGGAGAAGCAAAGGCACAGAATAGGGAAACACAGATGTTTGTATAAAAATTAAGAGAGGGCCCTGGCCAGTGTTGCTCAGTGGTTAGAGCGTTGGCCCATGCACCAGAGAGTCACGGGTTCAATCCCCAGTCAAGGGCATGTACCTGAGTTGCAGGTTCAATCCCTGGCCCCAGTCAGGGAGCATGGAGGAAGGCAACCAATCAATCCAATCGATGTATCTTTTTCACATCAGTGTCTCTCTCTCTACCCCCCCACCCCTTTCCATGTTCTCTTAAAATCAATGGAAAAAATACCCTCGGGTGAGGATTAACAATAACAACAAAAAATGCAGAGAGGGAAAAGGGGGAAGGTGGAGACTTTTGATTGGTCTAGTTAAGATTTAGAGACCAAGTTAAGGAGTTGTCAAGCCACTGACATATTTGAGCAAGGGAGTAGCTGGTACAAAAGGACATTTGGGGAAGTTTAATCTGAGAAAGATGTGTGGAATGTATAAATGCAAGGAGATAGTACTAGCAAGGTGAGTAGTTGGGTGACTTCTAGAGAAAAGAAAATGAAGATGTAAAGTAGGTTGACATTGATCATGAAGAGTATAGAAAAGAGACAAAGTTGTTACCCATAAGTCGAAGGGCAAGGGAGAAATAGAGTTTTACCCAAGATTTCAAACCTGGGAGGCCGTGAAAACAATTGTCCTGCATATCAAAGTCTAAAGTCCAGGGGGAACTGGTTTGGAGGCAACCCAGAGAGTGGGAGCCTGAGATGGCAGCCAAGCCAACGCGTCCATAAGGTGGTAAGAAGTGGGGGCTCAAGGCTCAGCTGAAAAACAGATTCACCATTGCAAGTTACAAAACTCCACACAGCGCCCCAATTGTGTGAATTTTTATTTAAATAATTTACTGAGCCAGACAGGGAAGTATTTTCAGAAGCTCATTTGAAAACTTACACTCTCCTGATACAGATGAATTCTCAGTTGCTCTCCTGTTTTCCTTGCAAAACAGCTCACCTTGTCTGAGGAAGAACGTGGGGAGAGCGGGGGGAAGGTTTTTCTCATTCTTCCAGGTGTAGAGATTGTGGGCTCTGGGCCTCCCGTACATCCTGTTCTTCCCTGCGGTGGTCATCATTCATGTTTTACACATCTTTCTACCCATAGCATAGTCAGAGTTTTGTACATTGTAAGTACTCAGGGTTGGTTGATTTGCATTTTCATCACAGTTCTCAAAGGTAAAAGAGTGGACATAAGAAAAACTAACAAGCGTACAGCCAATTTTATAATGACTGATTCTACATAAACAAATGCAAATGTGATATCAAATTTGAATTGCAAAAATTTTGTAAGCAAGGTTCAAGAAGTGATAAATGTAGCTTCAGATCTTTACTAAAATGATAAAACTCATTAACAATCCCTCATCCCTTGGAGTTTGAGAGACATTCAGAAGTCACAGCACCTTGGAGAGCAGTCAGCAGCTGAAATTGTCAGGATGAAGAGTGACCTCGTATTAACCCCAATCCAAAGCAGACCTATATATGATTTTTCATCTGAGATAAAAAACCAATCAACTATAGTAAAGGAGGGCTATCCATAGATAATATTCACCATTCCACCCTGAATTGACAATTATATGTAAGAAAAAGGAGCATCAGGCCAGTAGACTTGCTCATAAAAGGGGAGCAACATGCATCTCACCTCCCCACCCCCTCCCAAACTACTTCAGAAAGACACCCTTTGTTTCCTCTCGTCATTTGGTCCTTCAGCTGCTCGACTCATCCAGAACATGGATACCACCGCTGAGCCTTGTTCAGACTTCTTCAAGTACGCCTGCGGAGGCTGGTTGAAACGCAACGTCATTCCTGAGACCAGCTCCCGTTACAGTAACTTTGACATTTTAAGAGATGAACTAGAAGTCATTTTGAAAGGTTAGTGAAGTTTGTGTCTATGCATCAAAGATTTTTCTCTTAAGCTATCCATTTTTTAAGATACAGCTCTTGGCCATTACGGGGAACATTGCACAGGAATAAAGTCGGTAATCCCTCCAGGTTGTGTGGACCACCACCTAGTCGTGCTGGGGGTGGCAGACACTGAAATGGATATGTTGGTATCTCTTAGCATTCCTGCTTTCATTTGTAGCTACATAAACAATAAGCCCTATTATCCCTAGAGATGGCATCTTTATGAGTTTAAACAGAAGAAGAAATTAAGTGATTTCCACTAAATACCACCTCCCTGGTCTTCCCACCCCGATCCTGTGTTGAACTCCCTATAGAACATCTAACCCAGCTAAGACACTTTCTGGAAATTTGAGAAAGTCATGTCTAGTCTGCTACTATCCTCCATCCTTTGTTCTCCTTCTCTAGAAGTCACTTTGTAGAGAACGAGTTTTGCTATTTTCTAACATCCTAACAAGTAGGACAATTAATTCAATGTATTGGGAGCATGAACATTGCAATCACACAAAAGGAATTATTTTTCAGCCATCAAGAGCACTATCATATTAGATTCCAAACTCTTCTGTCTTATTTGTTTTCTTTTTAATCTCAATTTGAAATCAAAGTAAATTATCTGTGGCAGAACAGTACAAATCACTGTTCACACACACAAAAAGATAATCTAGTTAAAAACACTTTCATGTAACTTGGCTAATGAAAATAACTCCCAGTTCTGCACTAGGAATAATGATTAGGTGAGGGGGTTGGTTTTTCCTGTAGGTTTTGGCATGGGAAGGGCGTGAACATACATACAAAGAAGCAAGTTTGTTCCTGAACCCGTGTTGAAAATGTTAATTACAGCTGCAAATGAACAATTATATTAATGCATTTTATTAAATGCCTCATTTCAGATGTCCTTCAGGAGCCCAAACCTAAAGATATAGTAGCAGTACAGAAAGCAAAAACATTGTACAGATCTTGTATAAATGAATGTAAGTGGTCCTCATTATATTTCGTTAAACGTGTTCCAAAATATGCATAGACTTCTTATTAAATTCATTATCGTTGCTTTCAAAGCTGTCATTGATAGCAGAGGTGGAGTACCTCTCCTCAATGTGTTACCAGAAATATACGAATGGCCAGTAGCCACAGAAAACTGGGAGCAAACATATGGTAAGGCAGTTTTCCTTCTTAAAAAAAAATTCCAGTGGAATCTATGTTATTATTATATTATGGTATCGTATTAATGCACTAAAGCTTCTAAAGATGTACTTCACCTTTCATTGCTTTAGGTACTTCTTGGACAGCTGAGAAATCTATTGCACAACTGAATTCTAAATATGCAAAAAAAGTCATTATTAATTTTTTTATTGGCACTGATGATAAAAACTCTACGAACCATATAATTCATGTAAGTTTGTGTGGCTGTCAGCCAAAGTTATCTTTAAATTGTAAGAAAACTTCCACATACATGGTTGTTATTGATTCTTAGAAATAATGCACATTCTCACTTGAATTGCATGGGAAATGTGGGAATAAATTAACACTCTGTCCCTGATATCTGGATTGTCCATTTTGAAAATATTTTCTTAATGCTGGGTTTTAGACACTCATCTCTCTTTTCTGCTTCCCTTATTTTCAATACCTCTCCTTTCATAAAATAAATAAGGAATGAAAGACTTTTAGCTCCTCCTATTTAGAAAAAGGACCCAATTTCTCTGTATGTTCATGAGCGTTGTCTGCTTTGCATAAAAATGCAGGTCTGGAAACCAGAAATTCCTAATTGCTTCCAAAAGGAACATAGAGAAGGGATTTTGAACACAGTTTTGGTTCTCACTAAAGAATGTCTGTACTTTTTTCTCAATTAAGGTAAATAAGATGCCATTCTTTTCAAATGGCTTTGCAAGATTTTTAAATTGAATTTATTGGGGTGACATTGGTTAATAAAATTATATAGATTTCAGTGTACAATTCTATAATACATCATCTGTATATTGTATTGTGTGTTCACCACCCCAAATCAAGTCTCCTTCCATCACCACTTATCCCCCTTTTACCCCCTTCTACCTCTCCCCACTACCCTTTCCCTCTGGGTTTTTTTTTTTTTAATGTAAGCCATTCATTTAGGTTTTTCTAAGGTGTCACTTAAAATGAGATTTATACTTAATGAGTGTGTTTGGAAAAGACTATGTATAAAGTTTTTATTTGGTCTCCTGTAAAATAAACTAAACCAAAAGTTGCAGGTCACAGAATCATATTTATGTCACTATTGCATAAATCTTCATGGTTATTTATTAAAATCATGAAAAGCATTGAACCCAGCTCTCTTTCCTTGGGATCCCAAATGCCAGCACCCTGCACGATCACTATGAGGGCAATTTTTTAGGGAGGGACAGAGGTTGGAGAAGGAACAGGGCCCTTCTTATGTAGATGTGTTCTGGCTCTTTCTATCCAGTCCTCTGGGTGATGTTTCTTTTATACTGACCTGGCTCTTCCTGCTAGAATTCTCACTTTAACCGGTAAATGGTCTGGTTTGGCCCTATACCCATCTTTTTGTGTGTGTCAGTTTAGTTGAGCATCAAAAGCATTTCACTTAAAAGATTCCCCTGTACCATGCCTGGCCAGAGTGGCTCAGTAAATTGAGTGTTGTCCCATGGACTGAGAGGTCCCAGTTCGATTCCCAGTCAGGGCACATGCCCAGATTGCGGGCTCCATCCCCAGTAAGGGTGTGCAGGAGGCAGCCGATTGATGTATCTCTCTCACATCGATGTTTCTATCTTTTTCTCCCTTTTTTTCTCTAAAAAATCAATAAAACATATTTAAATAAATAAAGATTCCCTTGTACCCACCATCTTACCACACAGTGCGTAGGAAGCAATCTCCCAGAGCTGTGACTGTGTCTAGGTAGCTGTCACTGGGTCTGAAGGTGGACTAGACACCATAGAGCAGACCTGAGTACCATCTTGCACGTGCTCAGTCCGGAGCAGAGCAGCTCTGGAGAGAACCAAGGAGGTGGCTCCTTCATCCCCCTAGGGTAGAGGATCTCCAAAAAAATCTCTGGCAAGATTCCACTAGCTAAAACATTTTAGAGTTACCATAGAGTTTTTCCACCTTTTATCTTTATTCCATCCCAGTTAAGGTTTGGGGCAGAAGAGAGTGTCCCCCAGAAGCACATATTAGAATCTCAAGAAGCAGAATGGCCTGTAAATGTGTAATTTAGAAACTCCTCAGGCCTAGGTTCTCACATGTTTTTATTCACCTGCACCTTCTGTTCTGCATTAAAATCCTTCCCAGTATATTTTCTGTTTGAGTTTTCTTTTTTCAAATAGCTGCAGCACAGCCTTCCAGATTATCTAACTACCCATCAGTTTAATACTTTGAAGTAGTGTGAAAACCTCTTCCTAATTATGTATTCATTCAGTATGTGATTGTTAGCCTTATAAACAGCAACCACACTGGGATCTTGCTCATACATCGATAGGCATGCTTGTACCTTGTCCAACTGTCCTATATCAACTGAATGGTGTATTTTTTTCTTTTGTATATTTTTTATAGATTGACCAACCTCGACTTGGCCTCCCCTCCAGAGACTATTATGCATGCACTGGAATATATAAAGAGGTAAAAAAAACCCAAAAAACTAACAAAATAAAACTACAGAATCATCTGGTGTAAACTTATAAATAATGAAAAAGACTAAGGCCAACCGTGTTGTTCATGTTCTTTACTCCGGACAGATACTTAAAATCAGACACAATAGTGATCTCCCTTTGATAGAATGAATATTCTCAGAAGAATGAATGAAGGTATTTTAAGAAACAAGGAAACTTGAAATTCCTTATTTGTGTCTTGATTTTTAGTATTTGTCTATCGCCCATTTTGAAAAGTCAATTTTAAATGGTTTAATTTCCCTTTAAATTGGATCATTTGAAAAATGAACACATTAATCATGGTCTAGGACAATACCAATGAGGACTAGGAGACTCATCAAACTCTGTAGCACCCTTCCAGAGCCTTCTGTTTGACTTTCAGAGGTCTACCTCGGGCAGCGGGTTAGACAAACCTTTGCAGCCACCTTCAGACTCTAACATCAGTCAGCTATCCAAAGGGTGCCATACCCTACAGAACTGCTGGATGGTCTGGAGGGCTGCTTCTTGTCCCCCAGCCTTACCTCCCTCAGGCTGATGTTCATGTGCTCTTGCTTATTGATGTAAAGGAACAACAGAAGACAACTTGGCAATGTGACACATTATTAGATATTTTGGGAAGAGGTTGGTTCTACAGATGTTGTCTTCATAATCCTTTTGTAGCTCAGAAGGAAGTTAAGTTTACCTGTGATGATCCTAATGGGTCACAATGTAGTGCTGTGGCTGACATTAGCCTCCAGTTAAAATTATTAGCTAAATATGTTTATGCTGAGCATTTGTTTTGTATAATTAAGTTCAAATAACATGGGATAAATTCACTGCAAAGTATCTTTTTGAGTGGCTACACTATATTGAAATGAAGAAAAAGATGTATTATAAAAGGCCACAGTCAAAAGCACAATCATGTGGGTGTGGGATTTGGGTTCCTTGCAGCCTAGTTACTGTGTAGGTTGCAGCTATTGGCTTTAGAAGCTGTCCAGCTGCTTCTTATTGCAGAGCTGAGAGTAATTGAGGAATTTTGGCTCCTTGTACACTTCCATCATCATCAACTGGGATGTTTTTCATATTTAGAATTGTTTCCTAAAAACATACCAAAATTTTTCAATCCTAAAAATATGCGTACATTTTTGTATCTTAACATTTCTGATATGAAGATACCTAGCAGTCAGTGTATACATTTGACGTGGTAAGGTTTCTTTTCTGTTGTTGTTTTTCCAAAAAGCTGTTATTAAGATGATGGTGTATTTGTGCACTGTACATTCAATGCTATTTCATAACTGAGAGCACGTTACAAATTGACAGGCATAAGCTTGAGTATGATATAGAGACATTTTTGTTTAACCTGCAGTTTTTTGTTTGTTTGTTTTAATTTTGATTAGTTTCCAATATTTAAAATGTTGGAAGATTTTACTTGAGAATTCAGATTTCTTCATAAATTAGTAGAATTGGAAACCCTAGGCTTCATCGCCCTGTGGCAGCAGTTAGACCAAGCTGCACCATGTTGCCCCCTTTAGGTAGGTCACTTGTTCTGCAAGTTTGAACAGTTCTAATCTATATGATTCGTATGTTGACTTCCTGGTCCCTGAGGCATTCGAGTTTGTAAATTAGTTGAGTCCTGGCTAAGCTTTAGTAACAAAGAAACCTGAAAATACTGTAGCTCAAACAAGAGAGAAGTTTATTTCTATTTACTGTTAGAGTCCAAAGGTAGGCAGGAAGCCTGGGTGAGGTAGGAAACTCTGCTCCATGAGAATGGCCAGGACCACAGCTTTCTTTGATCTTTGACCTTGATCGTGTTTTATATGAGTCTAACCAGCCGAAGTTGATTCACCAGTACCTTGTTCACATTTCAGGCCGCAGCAAAGAAAAGAGGGAAATTGGTAGACAAGGGATTTCTTTTTATGAAAGTGATGCAGAAGTTGTATACATTCCGTTGGTTAGAACATTGTCATGTGGCCACAACTAAATTTTAAGGAGGCTGGGAAATGTAGTCGTAGGCTGGGTGGTCATGTATGTACCTTATTAAAATTCAGTTTGGGGGAGGAAGGGTCTGTTACTAAAAAGAAGAGGGGGATCTTGGATACCAACAACACTTAACAATGTCTCCCACAGTTTGCATCGATTAGTCTGGGAAATACTATATTTGTAGTCAAATAACAGATTAGGGATCAAATGTAAGATTGGTAATATATTATGTTTATAGAGTTTGTGGGTGAGAAATCTAAGTCTCAGAGGGTTGCCCCAGAACACTCAACAAAACAGTATTAGAACCCCA
This sequence comes from Tadarida brasiliensis, assembly GCA_030848825.1. Lineage (NCBI taxonomy): Eukaryota > Metazoa > Chordata > Mammalia > Chiroptera > Molossidae > Tadarida > Tadarida brasiliensis. Next base: position 24,578,975 of record CM061260.1, read on the forward strand.
GGCAGAACTTTTGCCCTTGTCTATGGCTCTTTCCATTACATTCTAACTTCATAAGACTAGTCCTTCATACTAGTAGAGTTCTATAAATGAGAAAGTGATTTAAAGAACTCAGCAGCACTTACAGCTGGAATTTTGTATGAGCTCCGATCAGGTGTCCTCTTTTGATTTGGGTTAGACTAGCAAACACACAGCACCTTGCTACCTTGATGCCCTTGCATAATTATGGCTGTTTATCATCGCACTCTCCTGCTAACCTCAGACCACAGAACACGTCTCCACTCTGTGCTCCAAGTTCTAAGCAACCTCCTTCCAGTTGAAGGCAGTTGGCATATGAGATGAAATAGAACTGTCATCCTGGAAACGGGTAATTACTAGAATATTTCTGCCCCTCTTTTAAAATCTACTCTTTAGGGGAAAGGAGTGAATATGTTTAGCCTTGGGGATATAAAAATCAATATTTTTCCTATTCCTCTCATGATATTTGCTACTCTCTCCCACTCATTACCACCCGAAATTCCTCACTTAATTTCCTCTGCATCCCCAGCCAGCTTTCAGATATAAGTTAATTTTTGTTTTTCACCTACCCTGCTATCTCTGAAAGAAGTCAACCCCTTCAAGTATTTTTTTTTCTGTGTTTTATTGTTTCATGGGAAAAAATGGTGAAAGTGATAGGATAACAAAATCTAGTGGAGAAGTTATGTGGTGGAGAAGTTATACAGCTGGAAGAAGTCCTAATATCGTTGTATCAGTGTATTGCTGGTGTTCATTGATTTTCTCACTTGTAAGCTTTAATATAGGCTGTTCCCTTTGCCTAGGGCACTTCACCCCACATGCCACCTGTGCGACTCTCTTCCTTTTCTCCTTACCCTTTACATCTAAGTTTAAATTTTGATTCCTCATGAAGGCCTTTCTTGGAACTTCTGACTAGATGAAGATACCTATATGTTCCTATAGGACATGGGTTTCTGTATACTTTCTTACTTAATGTCTTTTTTTTTTCTTTTCTGGAAAACCGTAAGCTTAGTGCCAAAGCTCACTTATCCTTTGCTTTATTCTCAGTGCTCAGCTCAGTTTCTGGTCCTTAGTAATTATCAAATAAATCTTGTGGAATCAGTGGATGAATGGTTGAGGGGGAAGATAGCAGGGAAGAGAGGGGGAAAAAAAAAGAAGTACCCAGTCTCATTAGGGGTCCGTTCTAGTTCTTGCCTTGATTCTTGAGAAAGTGTGAGCTCTAGGGCATCCATTACTAATAGAATACACTTCCTGAGCATCTTATAAACAAACATTGTATAAATCATATATCATTTTTCTTCTTTTCAATCTCTGCTATAGTCAATTTGCTTGGGATAGTCACACATTCAGTAAATCTCATAGTTTTGCAGTCCACATTGTTTTATTAAAAATAACCAAGAGAAGTTTTGTGTTTTGTTTTATTGATTTTAAAGAATGAGGAAGGGAAAGAGAGAGCGCAAGAGAGAGAGAAACATCCATCAGTTGCCTCCCATATGCACCCTGACCAGGGATCAAACCCAGACCTGGGTATGTGCCCTGACCTGGAATTGAGCCCACGATTCTTCAGTGCATGGGAAAACATTCTAACCAACTGATCCACACTGGTCAGGGCACCAAGAGAACTTTTGAAGACTGACATGAGGCCACCAACTTTCTTTTAGCAACAAAGGTGCTGTCTTTGACTAGAGAAGCCTAGCTGCTTTTCCTTCTAGTCCCTGGTTTTCAAACTGTAGTATGGAGTCTGGTTCGCAGATATGCTTCAGGAGCTGGAGATAAGGGAGGGCAACACCCCTCTTTGATCAAAAGCACCCTACTCATAGATCTCTTTGATCAAAGCATTACCTAAGCCGGTTTCTCCAGGTTTGTTTGTTTATTAAATATATTTTTATTATGTTTTTATTGATATTTTAGAGAGAGAGGAAGGGTATAAGAGAGAGAAACTTTGATGTGAGAGAGAAAAATCAATCGGCTGCCTCCTGCACGCCCCCTACTGGGGATCAAGCCCACAACCCAGGCATGTGCCCTGACCACGAATCTAACCAGGACCTCTCAGTCCCTGGGATGACACTCAATTCACTGAGCTATACTGGCTGGGCCCCCAGGTTTTTTGTTTTGTTTTTTGCTCCCTCCATCTGGGATATCCAGCTCATCCAGGGAATCATCTTCCACAATTCTAGAACTTCACCATAAACAATGGAAATAGCACCTACAATTACAAGAAAGCCCATCCCACTTCACAAAAGCATTTTTTGCCTTCTCATACCTTAGGAATGGAATTTCGGTGCTGTGATAGGCATTCCAACTAGTAAATTGCTTTGTTTCATGACACCAGTAAACAGTGAAAATAGCTAATGCATTTTTTTCAAGAACTATATTGCACCTCCTTCCTTTAAGGAGAAACCTACTTTACTCTTGTTAAAACGTTTTTCAAACTTATTAGGTGCTTTTATTCTGGCAGTTTTAAAAGTTCTGTTTTGAGAAATGCATGTTGCAGTCCTCTGGTTGTTTAAACTTAAATACCTCCATCCTTTCTGTGTTCTGTGCTTTACCTCTCACTTAAAGAGGGAGCATGCCCTAAGGCGACAGAAACCCAAAGACTTATATTCTTACATTTTTACATGACAGAATCATATGTTTTCTTTAATAATTGAGGTGACTTGTGCACAGACTTTAAGAGCTAAATGGGACATTAGAGGATTTAGTCCAACCCCTCATTTTACAAATGAGGGAACAGAGACCCAAAGAAGTACAATGACTTGCTTAAAAGTCATACATTAGAAGATCCCTGTGCCAGCTAGGAACATTCATTGTAAGCAGTAGAAATCTACTCTGATTAGTTTAAATTTTGTTTTTAAAAAATGTTTTTGGCCCTGGCTGGTTTGGCTCAGTGGTTAGAGCGTCAGCCCATGGACCAGAGAGTCCCGGGTTCGGTTCCCTCTAAGGGCACGTACCTCGGTTGCAGTTTGTCCCCGGCCCTGGTTGGGGTTGTGTGGGTGGCAACCAGTCAATGTGTCTCTCTCACATCGATGTTTCTCTCTCTCTCTTCCTCTCTCTCTTCCTCCCTCTCTCCCTCCCGCTCTATCTGAAGATAAATGCAAAAAAAAAAAAAAATGTTTTTGTTTGTCTCACTTGACTGTGAAGTTCTAGGGGTGAATCAGCATGGATGGTTGCAGGGAGTCAACTGAGTCATCTCATCACTTCTTTTCTCATTCTCAAGGGTCTGTTTTCTTTTGTGTTGTCCTCTTTCTCTAGCACTCTACCTCCATGTGATATCAAAGATAACCAATGGTAGCTTCACAGTCCAGAAAAAAGAAATTCCATCTCTCCTAATGCCTGTCAGTTTCTGAGAAAATGACCCTGATTGGCCCCATTTGAGACATCTCTTCCTCCAACCAGCCACTGTGTCCAGGAAACTGGGCTCTGATTAACTAGCTGGCCATGCCATCTAAGCTCTAAGACCCAGGAAGGGAGACCCCTTGATTGACAGTTCTATCAACAGGAAACAGAATAGAGGGCTCTATTATAAGAAGACAGAGGAGAAATAGCTACTGAGGCCCACCTTACCTTTCTCCTGTCTTTCAGTCCCCACTCTAGCTTTCCTTCCAGTTGGTGCTATTTCTGCAAAAACACCTGAGAGCCAGTCTCATTTAAAAGTATTAATTAAGCAAGGTCATGTGCATGACACAAGTTGCCAAACAGACCACATAAACACTATCTTCTTCCAGGGCCTTTTAATCTAAAATTGTTACCTCAGTGTTGTGCGGGTCAATTATTAGGCAGAATCCTGTGCAAACACATACACTAGAAAAGTGACATGTCTTACGAGTTTGGATTATCTCTTTGGCTCTTTTTCTGGGAAGCTTCTTTTCCCAGGAAATGACTAGAGTTTTCTAAATGTCACGGCAGAGGAACTGTTCTCAAAATGGGTTTATGGAGGAGTCTCTCGTGGTGGACCTCTCTTGTTCAAGAGCTAGAACCTGATTTCTGAGTTATTCTGATGAGCTGAAGATGACTTCAGGATACTCTGCTGCCGGAAAGGATATGGGTAGTGAGATTTGAAACACTTCTGTGCTAGGAAAATAATATGAAAGATACACATTGCCCATAAAAAAAAATCGTCCCATTCAGGGAATTTTAAAATGAAACCAATCAACTACCTCATGTGAGACAGTACTTGCATATTGATTCACTAAAAGGATTGATGGCCATAATTTTATTGAAAAAGCACCCACCTTCAGAAGAATCTCTGAACTCAGTATTGGGGGTGAATTGGGATTGGTCTCAAAGCTCCGCCCCTCTCCCCTTTTTTAACCTCTTTAGCTTATCAGGGCTGTTATCTTGTCCTCCTTCAGAAGGAAATCGGTAGGTTAGGAACCCAAAATGTTTGAGTGTAATGGAGCTATAGATACACTTCTGCTCTGTGTGTGTTTGAGAAGGTAGAATAAGCCAGAATAGCAGTTTCCCAACCTAAGGACCACATCATGTGCCAAGGACAGGGCTCTGTGGAGCGACACTTGTATGCATATACATCCCAAGAAAGTCCATCACGATTTATTTTACTTGTGTATACATCAACAAAATATTTATTTGAACAGACCATTTCAGGGCTAAAAGAAACATGAGAAAACCACTGGTCTAGCAAATGAGAGCCTGAGGAGGCAAGGCAGGAGGTGAGAGTAAATCTGTAGGATATATGCTGTGAAGAATGGCAGGGGAGAGGATGCCAGAGTCGTGAAGAAATTTAGAGCTCTTAGAAAAACTGGAGGTTCTCAAAAAGTTTTAGGGGTGAGGATAAAGGACTTGGAGCATGACCAGGATGGTTGGAAGCCAGAAAGAGATGACCTGTGTGTCTGAGTAAGAGAAAACACAGACTAGAAACACTCTGTAAGTGGTACCTACTCAGAAAGAGTGCACGCTGAGGTCTGCAGTCCTGAGATGAGCAGGTACACGCTGGAACTGATTTAAACTTAGAAAGGATTTGTTTGCCCACTTACTCAGAATACAGGCTGAGAGAAACTGCTCTGGGCTTGGGCTCAAAATAGAAGTCTGATGCCACAGGAAATGAGTGACACTTATTTACTATACCTAAAAATTAACTTCGTTTTTTTAATTCAACAGATATTCATTGAGCTTCTCCTATGCGACAGTTACTTTCCTGTGCAATAGGGATACCAAGGAAATAAGGCAGAAAGGTCCTTGTTCACATGGAACTCATGTTCTAACGGGAGAAGGTAGACAATAAAAAGCAAGTAAATTATTTCAGGACATAAGATTAATGCAGATAGTAGATTTACAAAGAAAATAGAACCCAGTGATATGGTACAAGGTCGAGGACTGGGGTAGGGGTAAGTGGATGATTTAGATATAATTTTATCTAGTTTTTTTAAAAAAGATCACTCTGACTGCTTGTTTGACTTGATAAAACAGACCCTGCAAGGGAAACTGCTGACTTCAGTTTGTCCTTTCTGGGCGCCAGGTGACTAACAGTCAGGAGGTTTCACCCCGTCCAGTCCAGATCTCTGTATTTAACAAAACATAAGAGAGCTTTTTAACTTGGGACTTAGTGACTATGACAAGAGATGTTTTTAAGGTTGACTGAACCAAGTGTGTAAAAAGAACTTCATGCAGCCCGGCTAGTGTGGCTCAGTGGTTGAGTGTCGTGTCGACCCATGCACCAGGAGGTTGCCGGTTCGATTCCCGGTCAGGACACATGCCCAGGTTATGGGCCCAATCCCCAGTGGGGGGCATGCTGGAGGCGGCCAGTCGATGTTCTCTCTCATCAATGTTTCTATCTCTCGCTCCCTCTCCCTTCCTCACTCTCTAAAATCAATAAAGAAAAAAAAATTAAAGTCATTTCCTGTCTCTGCATCTGAGTTTGCAGCTTCCAAAACATAGGCAAGAAACCTTAGAAATTGCACAGTAATTTCTCATGTGAATCTGCAGGTTCTCAGACAGTCCCCATGTGTGTGGTCCACAGTGGATCCTCTTGTGTCCTGTGTTTCTCCGGAGTCCTGGTAGGATGGGCAGTGTTTCTCTTTTCTGGTTCTTAGGAATGGCTGTGTGACTGTATGTAACAGGGACAGTTCTTCAGGGAGCAAGTCTGTGCTGGCAGCTGCGTGCTCCCTGACATGCTGCATAAAGTGGGCAAACACTCCAAGCCTTGTTGATAGGAAACATATCTTTCCTGCTTACTGTCCTTTGTGTGTTCCTCCTGGAAACTTCCTGCGTAACACTATTACATCCCCCCCAGCATCAGTGGCTAGGAATAGTAGGGTTCTGTGACTTCTCAGTCACTTCATGCTTCATGTTAGGACGATTTTCTTCCAAAAAGGGGAAGGCAGAAACTTGGTAAGAGCTGGAGTCCTGGAATAGCAACTTTGGAGGTGAAAAGTACCCAAATATTAGCCAGTCTGACTGGAGAGCTGTCTGTTCTTCCTTGGGTCTTGCTGTTTCTCATTAACAAAGATACTGAAGCTTGAAGGACCATAATCAAATGGCAGTGCTTTCTTTGTCTTTGGCAACTCCAACAAATATCAGCTTTTTTATAAGCAAGGAGGAGCCCAACTTCTGAACTGAACTAATATATAAATATCACTGCTTGGTCCTGCAAAATAAAGATAGTTCTAATTAGAGTAGTAATTCGTGATGTTGGGTATTGCTAAATATCATCTCATTGATATTGTGTAATTTGAAAACTCACTAAACTGCTATTATGGATTATACCCAACTATTATCATCTTTGACCCTGCTGTTATAAGCACAGGGATTTGCAATGTTTCATTTTTAAAGGAAGTGCTGCATAGATTTTTAGGTGGGTTTCTTTTTCACAGGATTCACTATATCAAGGCTTGAACTAGGTTGCTTTATGACTCGAAAAAGATAGCTGACTCTGGCCCTTGTCCTAATAACTAATTGCTCTCTTACTGACACATACAAAAACTGAAATTCAGTTTTAAAAATATTCTGGCCAACTGTTTAAATGTTAAAGTGTGTTGATTACTTTTTCCCCAAATCATGACAATTACAGTCATTTGGCATTTTATATTTTTACAAGTATCTCAAGGAAGAAAATTAAAACCTTAAGGTAGAATGATATCTTGTAGAAATGATTTAACAGCAGCAGTAAGCCTGCATTCTGACAGCTGCTATATAAATTTGGAAGCTTGAAAAGATAATCAAGATATTAAGACATGTTGTAATCAGTCACATTGGAATTGTTGCCAAGTAATGAAGTTCATTAAAGGAACTAGTGTATTCCATGTAGCTGTATTAAATATTTAAGCATCCCAGATGCCAGTGCTTTCTGTTCCCTGGGAAACTTGACCAGCGCAGCAAACTAGAAGCATCATCCAAGCTTACTTTAGGCCAAGTTCCATAGTCTTTAGATACATCTGTAAGGATGAAGAAAAGGGAGTAGAATCAGTTTGAAGAGTCAGCAAAGTACAAGAAAGCATTCTTGTTATTGTCTTCTTATCTGATTAACAAAAAGAATTCTAAAGAGTAAAAGAATATCTTAGTAGGTTGATATTGAAAAATTACAAATTACCATTTTCTTCATAGTCAGTAGCAAGTTCCTGATGAATACAGATGAATTTATGTGATTTGAAATACAGTTAATTCAAAAACACTTCATACTTATTTTTTGGAATACTTGGTCCCATTAGGTATGAACTCAGACATATTTGTTTACTTCAAAGTGAAACAAGAATTTTGATTACCTTTGAGTAGGAAAAGAATGGAGTTTACAAGAATACACATAAAAGCATTCTATTATCCTATACCTTAGTGATTAGGTTTTTAATACAGACTCACAGCTGAAAAATAGTTTGTTTTATTGAGTGTCAAATCCATAGATAGAGATGGTTGCTAGACACCCCAGCATAACAGGGTATCTGTGGAAGAGAGAGCCCTCTCCCCAGGGCACTGTTTACTTAGCATTTAGTAAAGGTCATTGAATGCCAGTATCTAAACCTTACTTAAAGGTGTCCTCTTGACTTTCAAATTGATAATAACTCTACATTTTGCTTAGGTTCTCTTGCTGGATAAAATATTTTCCTCTCCCTGTGAGTTTTATGTTTAATTCTCTTAATGAGTCACTGTAAATTCAGATGTGCCTTTGCACTCACAGTGAATGTCAGGATCCCTATCACTGATAATCAAAAGGGCTATAAAACTCTCCTGAAACTGTGAAAGTGTCAAGCACTGGGTAGTCTTCCTTTGTATTTACCCTGTGAACAAGTCATAGAAGTACAGAAGTTCCCATTGATTCAAACTTGTGTGGCTTCTGTAATCAGGGTTGTTTGTCATCCAGCTAGTGCTGGGAACTTGAGTTTTGAGTAAATTTTAATGAGGTGGGATCATCATTTATTTTAATTGTTGATAAATAATAATAGCTAAATGACAATGGGTTGAGATGTATGAAAGTGACATTCAGTTTCCTGGAGTTGATGCTACTCTGAACTTGAATAAGGCATTTATATATTCCTTAAAAGTTTGAGGATGTAACTAGTTTACAACTTACCTTTACACAGTTCAAATGTATGTGAAGATAAAATGAAAAGAATTTGGGTTCTTAGAAGAAAGCTGATATGCAAATCTACGATATCTTAAAGAGAAATTTCATAGTAATGGGAGCCAACTGTAGAATTAACATAAGCTCTTCAACATAAACCAACATGTTTATGTTGGAGGAGTTTATAAGAACTCACTTTCATTTTAAAAAATAATACTGGTTGGCCAGAAGAGACAGATATAAAGATGTCATAACAGTAATATGAGTCTGTGACCATCTCTTCATTAATAGTTAAATATATACATATTTAACAAAAAGACTCGGTTATTGTTTATCAAGTGTTTTGCAACTGCAGTCCTATTAAGGCAATTTAAAATAACTTGATTAAAAATAATTATAAAATCTTCATAATCAAATGGTTATAAATCATTCATTACTGAAAATTGAAAATTGTAAAATATCCATAACCAAACGGTTACCAATTACTTAGTGCTTTCAAAGTGATACCTTACTGTTCTGGTTTAATTCAGACACATTGACTTTCTAAGAATTCATACAGGACATTTCTTTTAGGATTTAGGAAAAGCTCTCTATTTTATTGTGCTTTATCTGTTACCAGAAATCTATATGAAATTGAAAATAAAATTTTAAGCTAAAGCACTGTGGTGAATATTTAAAAGGTTTGCCAGCAATTTACTGTTATTTGTTTCTTGCAGGCTTGCACAGCATATGTGGAGTTTATGATTTCTGTGGCCAAATTGATGCGTCAGGAAAGAGGACTGCCCATAGATGAAAACCAGATTACCCTGGAAATGAATAAAATTATGGAATTGGAAAAAGAAATTGCCAATGTAAAACACATTATCTCTGATACACTGAATAATGTGAACCACTTTTACTCTCTATCCTATTTTAAGGGTAAAAGGTGCAACTGCTTAACCAAGTGATAAAAATGCATGGCTTAGTAAAAGATCATTAACTTTAAGAGGACCTTTGAAACTGTAGAATTTTCTAGTAAACTGGGTTTCTCACATCCAGGAGACATACTAAGTCTGACAAATATTGAACTAGATACACTTAATTACCCATTATAATTGGTTTACCTCAAAATCATGACTACAGCCAAACCATTGTGGAGGTGTCCTTGAGACTTGGGACACACTTGGTTGCCAACTGTTCAGCGAAGCTGGTTTACTCTCGATAGGTACAATTTTACTTTTAAAAAGGTATATAGTGATTGCAAAGACCATCTCTATCCCTTTGCTAAGAAATGTTAGCCCCTGAACATGGCCACATGACTGTGTGATGTCATTGAGCTCGGACTGTCAGGCTGCTGCGCTCAGGGGAGCTTTTATGGGAAGTGTTGACCAGCCAAGCCCAAAGAGTGTATTCATGAATGCCCTCTAGCTGCAGGTGAACTCTGGAGGGTAACTTGGCATTTTCTTGTCCGACTGGGTCTGCAGTCTCAAGTGAGTGAACCCTGTTGAAGCAGCATCCGGGTTATTGATTGAACCTGCATTCAGTTTAATCTAGGTTCTCTCTCTGGCATTGCAGACAACACCCTGCACTCCTAAATCCCATCGGCTTGCCACTGCCATCAGAGCCTTGAAGACTGAAAAGCTTTGAGGGCAATTTTAGCTTTCCTAGGGCCACATGAAACCAAACGCCTCCAGTCAGAGCCAGACTTTGCTTGGAGCTGCAGCAGGATGAATGGAAGTTTGATGGGTTACATGTGGTTCTGTGTTGAAAATAGAATTATTAGAGGAGAACAATTTATTGCCCTAGATTTTTGCCACTGTCACCTCCTTTGATCAGCCTCAGCTTTCTAGTAGTTGTATCTGAGGATTATTTGTGTCCGTATTTTCTTTCTTCTCTTAGACTCCGAGGTTAGGGTGGTACCTTAGTCACCTTTGAATCACTTGTGTATCTCTAACAGTGTCCAGCTTATTAATGCACGCAGGATGTTCAATAAACAATTTTTTAAATAAAGGAATAAATAAGTGACCTAACAGGGAAATTGGAGCCATTGTCACTGAGAAACAATTCCTATTTTAAACTTTTGTCTCTTCCTGCTTAAAATCGTTTTTACTCATTTCACCCACTCGTTTGGGGGTTGTTATTGCAATTATTATTTTTTTATTCAGTGGGGAAAGAAATAAAACTGGATGCGGGTGAGTATAGAGCAGTAAGCTGGTCAGGCAGGATGGGAAGACAGTCACAAAAGCTAGCTCTCCTTAGCTAACTGGCAGCCTAACTGGGAGCTTTCTCTGTTTTATTTTATTTAAATTGTTGAAGAAACCTTTTTTTTTGTCATTGTTGTTTTGTGTGTGTGTGTGTGTGTATGTTTTAAATTTTCTGTCTGAATTTCTACTGGGACACTGAATGGTAGTGGTGGGGGTGGGAGACAGAACTTGAATGATTAATTGAAGATGACTATATTTTAAAAAGTTATTATAATATGAAACAGACACAACTGAGCTGGCCCTTAACCATGGAAGGCAGCCGGCCTGCAAATATTGCTTATGTGGTTTGGCTGTTCTCAAAACTATAAAAAGATTTTTGAGAAATTTTATACTCAACACTGCAGCCAGATCTTGATAATTGTTACTGAATATACTTGAAATATCTTAAATTTCACTTTCCTTTTTGATGTGACAAAATAAATTATAAAACAAGCACAAAGTAGAATTTAAATCAAAGTATATTTACCTACCCCATATTTATTTTCCCCTCAAATAAAGTTATATTTTTCTAAAGAATTCTTAGTTCTAAAATAATGATGACAAATTAAATCCATAGGCTACAGCTAAACCTGAAGATCGAAATGATCCAATGCTTCTTTATAACAAAATGAAACTAGCCCAGATCCAAAATAACTTTCCACTAGAGATCAATGGGACGGTAAGTAGCAAGTTTTATGTACTCTCTTATTGTGCCATTTCTAAAGCTTCTAACATTGAAATAGTTTCTTAAAATTCAGTGATTTCTTACTTATTGAAATAAATTGAATATTCAGTGAATTTAGATGACACCAACCACTTGACTTCATGACAGGACCAGGAAAAAATACTATTTGAAACTATTATATTTGTATTTAGTTCGAGGGAATTTTAAAGGTTAAAGCCCTTTCAAGGCAGCTATGCAATAATGGTGAGAATGATTATAGGAAGGGATTTGAAAAATATTAAATCTGGAAATCCTTCTGAAAGACTATTATATAGCCATCAGGGTTGGATAGTCAGATAATAGAAGCACTCGATGTTTTTAACTCCTAAAAAGATTAATTTATTCAAAGAACTTGCTGTGTTCTCATCAAGGCATCTATGGAGGTGTTCAGAGCAATAATGGAGAAATAGAACACAAGAAATAAGAAAACTCTGTCTCATAGGTTCCATTTATAAGCAGCAATTGACATCTTTTTGCTTAGTTGTAATTCATTAGCTAGAATGTAATTATCTCTTTTGGGGGCTATTCGTGTGTACTTGTGAATTAGTTGAGGCACACAATCAGGAAATAAGACAACATCCATGGGAAAATCTACAAACTAGCACACTCAGTGATGGATTTGCTTTGACAATAACTATAATAAATAAGGACTTTTAGCCCAGCTGGTGTGGCTCAGCGGTTGAGCATCAACCCACGCACCAGCAGGTCACCGGTTTGATTCCCAGTCAGGACACATGCCTAGGTTGTGGGCCCAATCCCCAGTGGGGGGCATGCAGGTGTCAGCCAATAGATGGTCTCTCTCATCGATGTTTCTATCTCTCTCCTTTCCTCTCTCTCTAAAATCAATAAAGAAAAAAAGTATTAAAAACAAACAAACAAGGACTTTTAAAAAGCATAACCTTTTTTTGAGTTAGGAATTTCTCACAAAAGTTTTTTTAATTGAATTTATTGGGTTGACACTGGTTAAAAAATATACAGGTTTCAGGGGCACAATTCTACAACACATCATCTGTGCACTGCATTGTGTGTTCACCACCCCAAGTCAAGTCTCCATCCATCACCATTCATCCCCCCTATGCCCTCCTCCATCTCCTCCATCCCCCTCCCCATGGCAATCATCAAACTGTTGTCTGTGTCCATGGGTTTTCTTCTCTTTTTTTTCCCCTTTTTTGTTCTATTCCTCCACCCGCTCCCACCCAGCCTCACCCCCACAGCTGTCAGCCTGCTCTCTATGAGTCTGTCTGTATTTTGCTTGTTAGTTCATTTTGTTCATTAGATTCCACATATGAGTGAAATCATATGGTACTTGTCTTTCTCTGACTGGTATATTTCACTTAGCATAATGCTCTCCAGGCCCATCCATGCTGTAAAGTACCTAATAAATATGTTTTGAAAGAATGATCCAAACCACCAAAGGAAATCAAGAAAAGTATATAGCACTTCATACTTAGAAAGTGATCAGTACATTATACTCTTATTTCTATAATCATAGAGCCTAAAATATTGGCAATTTTAAACATCCTCAAGCACTGAAATGTGTCATTTCAGCAAGATTTATCTCATCTCCACTTCTGTTGTTTTTAAATTTTTTTCTTTATTAATTTTAGAGAGAGAGAAGTAGAGAGAGATAGAAACATTGATGAGAGAGAGCATTGATTGGCCTACATGCCCCCACTGGGAATCAGGCCCACAACCTGGGCAGGTGCCCTGACTGGGAATTGAACCTGCGACTTCCTGGTGCATGGGTTGACGCTCAACCACTGAGCCACACAGGCTGGGCTGTTGTTTTTTCTTATATCCATTGGTGGTTGAATAACCTCAATTCTTATTTTAAAAAGACAAGATTACATCTTTTGGCAACTCAAAACCTAGCTTCTGAAGTATAAAATCTGCATGCCTATAGATCCTATATTGACGCTGTTCTGTTCGGCTTCATTGGACCCTCTCTGGTGTCCATAACTTCACTGAGCCTCTGCTATGACTGGAATATGCTTTCATTTACAGCAGGATCTCCACTGAGAGATATTACTGTGTTTGAATGGATTATTTCTTATAATAATAATCACTTAAAAAAGATAAACACTGTATACCATTTAAATTTTTACATAAACCAAGAAAATTTTACTTTTTAAACTAAATTTTTTTTTTAAATAATGATTATACCAAGAAGATGACATTGAGCCTAATTTCTAGCTGTATATTCTCTATGCTTACAGGCTTTGCTTTTGTTCTTCAATGGTTGGTTTAATTCTGCTATCAAAATAATCATGCTGCTGAACTAATTTTTATTTAAAACCAATGGAAACAATTGAGGGAAAATCCCCGACAAGTGTCAGACTGACAGTTGTGATCATTATATTGTAATGCAGCTGACACCCCAACCATGTCTGACCCCTAACCGTAATGGAGTGTTGGAATCAAGAAGAGAAATTCATAATTACTGAACGTGTTGTGCCTGCTTTTTTCCAGTCATTCAACTGGTCAAATTTCACAAATGAAATTATGTCAACTGTGGATATTAATATTACAAATGAGGAAGATGTGATTGTTTATGCTCCAGAATACTTAACCAAACTTAAGCTCATTCTTACCAAATATTCTGCCAGGTAAGTATGTCAGAGTGCCCATGTCCTCAGAGTTTACATTTAATATTACTCTTTAGAAGCTTTGCAGCCTCATCTTTTCTGTTGCTGGGTGGTGGGTTTTTTTATACAGAGATCTTCAAAATTTTATGTCCTGGCGGTTCATAATGGATCTTGTAAGCAGCCTCAGCAGAACCTACAAGGAGTCCAGAAATGCTTTCCGCAAGGTGAAGAAACAATCTCTCTTTTCTTAAGACTTAAAACATAAAGAGATACATGGTTGTGAAGGTGCCATGTACACTGCTAGAATGTGGTGAACTTTGCCAAGAGACGAAATGCCAAATGCTGGTTATTTTGCCCATAGTTAAGCTATGATGTCTAGAAAAGCCATCATAGAAAAGCCAGTTTTTTATGGGTTTTGCCATCCTGTGTTTGTCTACTGTGGCATCATGATTGAAATGCCATGGAAGAATATACATTTGGTTATGTGACCAGTTCGTGAAACACACTGGCTTTGTTTTTTTGTGGTGTTAAAAGTAATTGCAGGGATATTTCAATTAACTTGATTTTTCAGGTGTTCATAGCACACTAGATATACACACAGATGGACTGCGTTGACGTGGACAATCCACTGAGAACACACCTACCTGAAGACAACCTTAAGGCCTTTTATTAGGCTGTACCTACATTTAAACAATCATCATTTTAGTCCTGTTGTGTGGAGTAAGGGCAGGAGGGATTGAGAAAGGAGAAATTCTAGCAAACGGTTGGTGTCTAGTATTGGTTGGTGTTATGGAAAGGAAATAACTCTCTGATTGATTGAAATATTTGGTTTTTACCCTTTAAAAGAAAATATAGACACATTTTTCACATTAAAATGTAAAAATGGTGTTTTGTTAAATATCTCCTACCTAAGTTAGTCCCCTTATTGGTACTTAAATTTATACACGTAGAATTCTTCTAAGTACTGAAAGTTCAGCTAAAACATTAAAGAACAGGAATATGGTTTTTTTTTATAGCAGATTTCTCCCATTATGATGTTTATTGAACATTATTTCACATTTATTTTTATGCAGTGGTACCAGTGTTATTTTTTTTTGTTTGCTTGGGAGGTGTTTTGTTGCCTTTTTTCTAAAGCTGTCCAGAAGGATATTAACTTACAGTAGCCTAAAGTTCTACTGGGACAGGTACTAAAAATATACCTCATTTTCAGATCATATATAAGTAAGCAATCCAATTGGATTGCATTTTATCATAGGCAAGGACAGCGTGCCTTGTGAGGAGAAGCAATGAATATTGCAAAAACGTAGGAGACATAAAGAATAGAGTCCTGTGAAATGTGTACTCTTACCACGCTCCAACCATCTTGCTCCTGATCAAACGTCATTTCCTTTTTCTCTCCCATAGGCCCTTTATGGCACAACATCAGAAACAGCCACGTGGAGACGCTGTGTAAACTATGTCAATGGGAACATGGACAATGCTGTGGGAAGGCTTTATGTAGAAGCAGCATTTGCCGGAGAGAGTAAACATGTGGTAAAGTTTTCAGCACAGTACACGATCTCTTATTTGTCTGCATTGATGGACAATTACAACAGTCCATAATTTGGCTAAAATTTTATTTATTGTCAGAGAACCTCCAAATCATAATTTGCCATTATTCCCCAGTAAATCTCATTGTCCTCTCCCAAGAGTCTGGTTGTGTTTGTGATTCTAATATCTCTTAGTTCAAAACCAACTGGCTTTTTTCCACAAGCAGTAGATTCTGAAAACAGTCACATGTTCTAGGGATATCGTCATTTATAAACTCTTCTGTTAGCAAAAGTGACCAAGAATCAGTGTTTTCTTAAAAACCTGGAAAGTAAACCCAGGTTTAGTTGAAGTATAAGAAGCATAGTCTATTTTTCATTGTTACTGACATGAGAACAGTGGAACTTGAAGATATGGAGAAAGAATCTATTGAAATGCTACTTCATGCTTTACCACACTACAAATGGTAATGACTGCTAATACTTTATGTTCTTCCGTTACGATCATGGAAACCACTACATTCTAACGTTCTTTTTTATTAATATATATATTAAGACCTATTTAATCATAAGTATTGATAGTAGCAATGTTGCTTTAAAAATAAAATTATCCACATATATTCATTTGTTTAGGTCACAGTTCATCTATAGATTTACATTTATTAATATATTATTGAGTCACAGAAAGATAGAGTATAGCTCTATTTTTTAAATATTTTTGTTACAAAAAATTAATTAATGGCCTAAATTTGTCTTCTGTTCTTCTGGTTTGAGGTTGAGGATTTGATTGCGCAGATCCGGAAAGTTTTTATTCAGACTTTAGATGACCTCACTTGGATGGATGCCGAGACAAAAAAGAGAGCGGAAGAAAAGGTAAAAAGCAAGGCAGGGCTAACTATCAAAGAAAAAAATTTCTGTATAAAAAAATATCAACTTTCAAGAAAATTTAGAAAAAATATAATCAAGAATTACATACAATTTTGAATAAAAACCCGATCAAAGCCAGTGAAAAAAAAGAAATTGCAAACAGTAAAAGCAAATTCCTTCAGGATGTAATGTTTTCATGGATAAATTTTCTCTATGGTTCTCATTTTTTACTATTTCTTTGCAATCAGCTCCTACTCTCTATGTTCATTTCAAAACATTGAAAGATCCCCCCCCCCCCTTTTTAAGGAAGACTTTAGAAAACAAGAGGAAAATCTTATGTGAACAAGTAAATGAAATGATGCTATCAGTGGTTCATAATTTTCCTCCTTTTATGAAAGATATCTAAAAGGCCTCTAACAATGTCAAAAATATGCCCTCAATTTTTAATGCAAATTTCTAGCTAAATTTTTAAAAACATGCCTCACCTAGCTTTAATATGACCTAGGGAGAAAAAATACTATATTTCTGTTCAAGCAAATGTAAGATGGTGCAATATTTGAGTTTTATAAGGTGATCTATAGTCCCTTTCATGGGGACTTTTAATATCTTCCACAAGAAGAAAGGTGAGATTTCTAAGGAAATTTCAGGTTACATTTACTATGACCATTTGTCTTGATAACTATATAAAACTAGATGGAACATGTCCAGTGAAAACTGTACATGCTTTATGAACAGTGTTGACATACAACCTGATTATTTCTCTGTAGTTAAGGTGGCAGAAAGAACAGACCATTTTTTGAACTGATAACAGAAGGATTTCAAAACCCTATTATAAGAAGAAAATCAAGCTGTAGTCTAGTTATGTTTCAGGATTGAATTATGTGGACGGACTATCTTTTTCAGCTTCACAGAGCCCTGAGTAGGTTAGGTCTAGAATTTAAGCCCTACTATATTTTCATTATTCTGACCAAGTCCTCAGAAATTTGGGCTGGATTTGCTCCGTGCGTGTTCTGGCTATCTGTGGAATGGTTCGAAGTGGTCAGTTGAATTGTTCTAGATGATCATTTCTCAAGGTGGTATCACAAAACACAGGACCTGCCAAGTTGTTCCACAAAAGAGTCCCATGGTCAAAGATAGGAAACACTTCCTGCAGGAAGTCTTCCCTGATCCCATCCTAGTCTAGGTTACATGCTCCGAGGGTGTGACTGAGAGTTAATTGCCATTTCACTCCCAATCATTTATCTTTACAGTAAGCTTCTAGGGGCAGAAATTTTTGCCTGGCATTGAAGCCTCAGCCCCTTATAAAGTACCTGGCTCATCATAGACCCTTTAACACATTGAATGAATAAATGGACAAATTAATTCCTCCTCTTGGACGTGTATAATAACCTAATTTTGACTAAGAAATCCGGCAATAAAGACGCCTGCTTAATGTTTTTGTCGCAGTATTTACCCAAAGTATTTGGCAATAAATCTTTTTACGTAGTAACTTATTTCAGTAGAGTTTGTGTCCCTTAGAACACTCTTTGGGGAAATGTCTTCAAGAAAATAAAGTGCTAATGAGAGGGGGCTGATTTATAATGGGCTGATGGTGTGGAAACCTACAAGAAAATGGGCTTGGTCTAACTGACTTAGTGACACATATTCCGTCCCGGCCACTGGGGAGATCCTGGGCTTATGAAACAGATTTGTAACAAAACCACATTCCTTTGATGGCAAACAAAATAACTCAGAGATACAGGCTTAATTCCCCATGAAAATTTTAAATTAATTAAATTATTTAAGAGCAATGTAATATGATAGCATCAAAAGTCAAATACCTTTGAGAAAATAAAAAGATAGAAATAGCAAGTAGTAAACAAGTGGTAATCATGAAATGATAAAAATAAGTAAATAATTTTAAAATAAACATAAAAATCAGAAATGTCAGTAAGCAAGTGACAAACATGAGTTGGTTTAACAAGAAAAACTCTTGTTTTGCACTAGTTTAATTAATGTCATTCATTTAACTGTGAAAAGATAGGTACACAGCTTTGGAAACCAAGGGAGAACATAAAAAAATCCAAGAATCAATATTCAGGAAGAATATTAACACTAAACATATAAACCCATATCAGTTTTCTCAGCCAAATCAGTAAAGTGGAAAGATAATTATAAGGTGCTAGAATGGAAGCTCTAAATATTACCCCTCCTGTAAATTGAAGCAAAAGCCTTTCAGAGAAAAAAGTTCCCGGAAGTATAATACATGAGGAACAATGACTTGTCAGCTTTCATTTTGGTTTTCTTGGGAACGCTGCAGCCTGTGAGGATAGGGCATTGGAAACTAAATCTCAGACCAATTTTTTGTTTACTTTAAGTCCCAGGAAGAAGCCACTTCAAAGATCTCTTTCTAAGTGTTGTCAGATACTCTTTTTGTAAACAGTGTGGATCAGCTTATTCAGTTGATATTCATGGGCAGAGTATAATGTTTGCATTTGAACGTTACGTAACCATCCTCACAGTCAATATTATAATTTTCATAGGCCTTAGCAATTAAAGAAAGAATCGGCTATCCTGATGACCTTATCTCAGATGATAACAAACTGAATAAAGACTATGAGGAGGTAAGTCTCTGTAAAGACTCTGGGCTAATGACACCTGGGGCTGGTGGCAATGTCATTTCTAACTATAGGGTGCTAGAAATTATGTGAAGTAGCCTAAAACCATAGATCTTATTATATAAATCCTTTAACACTGAAGACAGATCTGTGTTTGTTTTAGTTTTAGCCTTTTGTTTCATTGCCCTGGTCTGTATGTTATTTTGGTTTCCGTATATTCCATTCTAAGAAGGAAGAACAATCTGGTGTCCTTTAAAGAGTGTCAAGGGTAGACTTCCAAGTGCTGAACAACAGGCAGCACTCAGGCTCCTTGCCTCATCTTCTTCAAGCCTGAGAAGTCAAATGTTCATGTTTCCATCCACTTCCTAATTTTTCCTCCACTGGATAAGCTAGGTCATGCATTCTCTATTTAAAAAGCAAAACAAAAACTATTACATGAGAACCAGAGACTATATTACTCTCCTTTGGTCATGTAGCAATGGTAAGAGAAGAGAGTTGACTAAAGTCACTGCAGTACTGATTTCAGACTTAGCTGAGGGTCTTGTTGCTAACCTTGTGGTCACGACAACTACTTGAAACCCTTGTGATAACAAGGTAATCCTTGCACAAATCAGAGATGACAATGATTCCTAATGTATTGATACTAGTCTGACATGGGGGTTTGCAAGCCACAGTGAGCTCTCCTCTTTTCATTTGCAGAAAAGCTTGACTGTTTCTTTTAAATGAGCCAGCTGTAGCATGGGAGCCCTGGGGGCCCTTGTAGCAGGAGCCTAGTGGCTAAGACCATAGACTCAAATCTGAACTGTGTGGGTTCAAACCCTATCTCCACCACTCGGTAACTTGGGCAAGTGCACTTGTTTGTGCCTCAGTTTCCTCAACTTTTAAGTGGTGATAATAGCCCATATTTATGAGATTATTAAATGAATTAAAAGAGAGTGTAACCTATATTTAAAGTTCTTAGAATATTGCCTGGCACATAGTAGGTACTACTAAGAATATGCTGTTATCACATCTGGTATGTAAGGATTAATATCAATGTGGTAAGTCTTGCCCGAATCTTGGTTTTATGTGATTAACTGCAAAAGAATAGACTCAATTGGTGATTCCACTGGAACAGCAGTGACCTGTAATATAGAACTAGGCTTATTGGGACTAAATCTTTCTTGGGTAAGTTTCAATGCTCTGTTAACTTTATTAACAGATAGAATTGAAGAAAATATCCTCTATATTTTTAGCAAAAGTTTTGAAGATACTGGTTTTAATATTTTTTCCCCAAATCTTTCATATGTTATAGTTGAACTACAAGGAAGATGAATACTTTGAGAACATAATTCAAAGTTTGAAGTTGGGCCAAAATAGACAACTAAAGAGGCTTCGAGAAAAGGTGGACAAGGATGAGTATGTACATTCCAGTTTCTAATATATTTATTCAGAAGGTCTTTTCCTCTCCTCTCTGTTGGCTAAAAAGAAAGAACCTGACTTAGAATAGTGTTAAAAAGTACAATTGTCCTCCTCTGAAGGTATTTTTAAGAGCATCTAAGAATGTTATACTAAAGATGGGTCAGGAATTTAACCAAATTTAATTTTTTTTATTAAGGTACATCCTCAGATAACCTAATTTCTTTGGTTTCTCTTCATTTTATTGTCTGTCCTTCTGCTTTTTTTGTGAACAAGGCTCTCAAGAACACCTTAATCTAAGTAATCTGTGGCTCCTTCAAGACTTCTCTGAGGCCTTACTTACTATACGCGGAATTTTCTTCTGTGAGCCCACCTGTTTTCTATCAGCCATTCCACAATCCATCCCCTTCCTGGATTGCACCATGTGACACTTCTCTCACCCTAGCTAAATATGAGATACTAGGAATCACGCTCATTCGTGGCCTTCAAATGCTCTCAATTTCTGCTTATTAGTGGCATTAGTACTTCATATTAACTATTGGCTTAGCATTTATTTATCAATTAAATGGATGTGTCCAACATATTTATCAACCTATGTGTCTGTGCACTTAAATCCCTAGAATTGCTTATGTTGACATCTCACTAGGTTCTAGCTGTTAAAGAATAGGGGCTATTCCTTTTGACCATTCAGCGCATTGCTGAATACAGCAAAGATTTTCAGTGAAAACTGAATTAATGAATGAATGATGAGCAAGTGAAAAATAAATGCACTAACTTCATTTGTGTGGTAACTGACACAATAACATACCAGTGAGGTGCTTGGTTCATTTATTCTTTCATGTATTCATTTATTAAATGAATATTTTGGAACACTGGCTATGTGTAGGTGTTCACTGGGAACTGGGAGAATCAAAGGTGAACTTTGATTTATTATATTACATTATAACTGCAGAAAGTAGTATTGAGGAAGGAGAGAAATCCCCCTTTGCCCCTCTTGTGTTCTTATAGCTGGACTAATAATAAAATTGACATAAGACCAGATTAACAGGAAAAAAGCAATTTAATATATGCACATGGGAGATTATAAATGACACTCTGAAAAATGATGAACCAGCCAGCTTTTAATACCTTTTAGACAAAGAAACAATAAATTTGACAGGACAAAGAAATTTGTGTACTCATGAGTGAAGAATCTAAACAAAGTTTGGGCTTTGATAGTAAATTAGTAAAGAAATAGCAAGTTTTGTTTATACAGCTTTTTGGCCCAGAATTCCTTAACTCTAGGGATAAAGGTGTCTCTCTCAGCTTCCTTAAGGTGCCCTTATTCCTGCATCAAGGAGAGAAGGGAGGGTCAACACGCCCTTCCTGCATTGGCTGCTTGTCAAGTAACTTTAATTCAAAGTAATCGATATGACATTGTGAGATATTTTGGGGTGGCCTGCCCTGGGTCCCGACAATAGGAAAGACATGATGTATAAACTGTGCCACCAGAAGGGAGATGTTGTGCCAAGAAAGGTACAAAGTGTACTGGGACCATTTGATGACAAGACTGTTCTATTCTTAGTAAACCAAGTACAGATTGGACAAAATTCTTAAACGGAAATGCTAATACATTTCGATCCTTATACAGCATTTTGAGCCCTTCGTGAAAGAAAGACTGGTTTCTTTTGCTGACCTCTGGGTTTGCACTCCAGCAAAGATTGTGTTGTCTGGGGCTCAAAATTGGGCTGCAAATGTCAGAGAACGTTCGGTGTCCCAGCTGGCAAAGAAGGGGGAAGTGGTTACATACGGTTGGTGTTGTAATAGACTATCAATTTGTTTCTCTAGAAACCCACACAAAGTCATCAAAAAGAATATCCTGTGGGTTAAATTTATAATCTGAGAAGTTTCTGACAAGTTTGATTATTTTCATTTCTATAAAATACATGTACTTACACTTAATCATTGCTAGCACTGTATGAATTATTGTCAAATATTTTTCCTGAAAATAGCTAATATAACCTGCATCCATATTACACAAGAAGATTTATTTATGATTTTTAAAATAGTTGTTGAAATACTGCTTGATATTTTTTTTTGAAGTTGATGGAGTCCCAGTTCCAAAATCATTTTGCAATACAGTTTGCTCTGTTCATTCCCTTTCATCATATGTATTGATTTTCTGAGTCCCTTTCTCTTTATGATAGGTAATTAAAAGCCAAAGTTGTACACAATATTTTAATGAATGTTTGGTGAGTAGCATCATAGCTCAGTACTACGTTTTGGATCTTCTCCATGAGCTTCTGATAGTCAGTCACAAGTACAGTATGACTTCTAAGGTCTTCCCTGCCATGGCAAGCTGCTTGTTCTTCCTTCCCTACCTACTGCCGTATACCGAATACAAGTGTTCAGAACTCTGACTACAAGTCATCTGGGGAGTTTTAGAATTAGTACCGATTCCCCAACTCCAACATCCTAGATTTGGATATACTTACCTTTGGGTGGGGACCCAGGTACATCAGGTTGCTGAATAATATTATGTTGTCCAACGTTATTTCATTATAACATTGATGAGATGCTTAAGTAGGAACTTTTCATTCTTGTTTGTATCAGTTAGCCGTACATCATTTCACCACAGTTCCGAGAACCTACGGATGATGTTACGTGAGAACTTACTATACTGGTATTCTTTTTAAGTACAGTATGTTACTGTACCAAGCAACATGAGATTGAATCAAGCACAAGAGGAAATGATGCAAACCAGAGGCACAGTAAACATGAGAAGTAGGAGGCTACTGCCCATGAGACAGGACACTGCTACAGCAAACGTCTTTTTACTAAGTAGAAAGAATGCACTCTAAACAATAAAAGTGTAGTATAGTAAATACATAAACTAGTAATGTAATTGTTCATTGTCAAGTATTAGGTATTGGACACAATTGTGCTGTATTTTTATACGACTGGCAACGTGGTCGGTTTGTTTGTACCAGCATCACCACAAACCCGTGAGCAGTGCGCTGTAGCATGACATTACCAGGCTACGATGTCACAAGGCAGTAGGTATTTTCCAGCTCTATAACAGTCTCAGGGGACCACCATCATATATAGGTTGGCATTGGCTGAAATGTTATGCAGAGTATGACTATCTAAAATGAGGTAGTTCCAATAACACGATTATTTTCTTACAGTCCATAGAGCAACCATAAACCTCTAAAGAGAAAAACATGTACCAGAACAAAACAAAATGAATTTCTTCTCTTGTTTATAGGCTTGATGCTATTTTGTTAGTTTCTCAGGGCAAAACTTTCTATAATATAATCGGGACAGGTAGTGCCAGTGTTTGTAAGTCATGACGGTTGAGCCATGAAGTTACTTTTTACAAGCGCTGCAAAGACTTATTTCATTGCTGAATCTTTCCTGCTGTGGAACATGAAAATAAAAACACTGACATCGGCAGCATAAACATTTTATTGAGCAGCTACAATGTGTGCTGTGTCAAGGATAAAGAACAAGGTGTGGCCTTGACTCGGGAGCTCACAGTCTAGTGAACGAGGCCGGGGGTAACAGCTAAATCTGATGAAAGGCAGGATTGGTTGGTGCTATTACAGGAAACAAAGTGCTAGGGCAGCACTTTTTTAAAAACCACAATTAAATCTTTACTTATTAGTAAAACAGCCCCTGGAAACATGGGAGCATTTAATTTAATATTGAGGTGAACAGAGGATTCACAGAAAACAGAACAACAAAATGCTCGTTCCTTTCTGTCTGCCCCTGGTTGCTTCACACTTGCTGTTTGCTCTGATGGATGGTGGGGACCTCCTGACATAAGTGGCACTCTTGAGGCTGACAGCCCAGCAACGGGGCTCTACGGGCTCTTCCTGAAAGGCCAGCACCACCAAAAATGGTAGGGAGATTGGCGCCTATGCAGTGACACCATAGTTTTGCCACTGCCTTGAGTCAGTGACACCCTTTGATGTCCCAGTTCTGCCTGTTATTACCTGTGGCCTTTTAAATGCCATGCAGTTTCCTTATTTATAAAAGGAGCAGGCTGATTTAGACTGTATAAGATTTCTAAAGTTCTTTCTAGAATTACAGTTCTGTGGCCCCGAATGCGAAGCTTTGGTAGGAGCGGGATGTTTTCTTCTTGGCTTCTCCACATCAAGTGTGCCAATAAGAGAAGAGCATATTCCTGAGAGGTAGGGAAGTACCTCACCTCTCTCTAAAACACCCCTTCTGATTTTCCCCTTCACTGATGTTTCTAGAATCACTTTTCTTTCTAAGTAAGTTCTGTGCCAGTGAACTTGATTATTAAAAGAAAAGTGGCTGTGTAGGACTTCTGTGGGTCAATGGGATGGCACAGAGGTGGGGAGTTGATAGGACCTACCCAGGTGGACGTGCAGATGCCGGAGACTTGAAGCACAAATGACTCTCCATGAATGTAAATTTATGGGGAAAATTTGTGAAAATAATTATTTGGCTCATCAAGTACTACTCAGCGAGGAGGACGGAATAACAGATAGCTAGACAAAACTTGGACAAATCACTCTTAACTCCCCATAGCAGTATCTGCCGTGGTGTGCTCATGTTCTACACGTTATACTAGATAAAAATCTCAATTTGTCATCTTTTATGCTCCCATTAAACCAACCAAATGTGCAATTTTCCCCTGTGTTTTGGGGTTATAAACAAAACACATTTTATCAGTAAAAAGATTCCTGTTTTTTAAATTAGCACCCAAAGAGGGTTTGTTTTGTTTTGTTCTGTTTTGTTTTTGCACGGGGAAGGAGAAGTAGGGAGGGAAGATAAATAATTTAAAGGTTGAAATGTGAAACTGGGAGAACTTTGCAAAAGAATTCTGGAACTTTCATACCAGTATGCCCTCTCGAGAGGATAATATCCAGATGGTGCACGGCTTCCTTCCAGCTGCCGTCACTCCCTACAGCTCGCAGAGCAGCACTGCCTGTGTCCTCCACCCTCCTGTGGTCCCAAGATGAGAAGGGTCAGTGCTCTTGGGGTCTGGAGGACCCATCTCTATGCCTAGGCCCAAATCTGTATTGCACACCTATCATGTTTCCAAACTTTCTAAGCCCTAGAAATACAATTGAGAGCAAAACATGAAATACACAACTAGAACTACATCAAACTAAAAAGCTTCTGCACAGCAAAGAAAATAATCAACGGAATAAAGAGGCAACTGAAGAAATGAAAGAAAATGTTAGAACTTACAAGGCAATATAATTCTTTTTTTTTTTTAATCCTCACCCAAGGACACTTTTCCATTTTTTGTTCAGACAGAGTGGGAAGGAGAGAGAGGAAGAGAGAGAAAGAGAGAGAGAAACATCGATGCGAAAGGGACACATCGAGTGGCTGCCTCCCGCACGACCCAACCAGGAGCCGGGGACAAACTGCAACCCAGGTACGTGTCCCTAGTGGGAACCGAACCCAGGTCTCTCTGGACCGCAGGCCAACGCTCTAACCACTGAGCCAAACCGGCCAGGACACAAGGCAATATAATTCTTAATGGCCATTTTGCAAGCTTCCCGCCACAGGAGAACAAAGACCTGGTTGGACAAGAAATGCCAGACACCAGGAATCAAACCATATAAGGAACTAAAACTGCCAAAGAAGCAGATATGTGCTAAGTGGTTAATCCCCCAAATATATAAGGAGTTTCTACATTTCAGTAACAAGAAAAAGTAACCCAATTGTAAAATGGGCTAAGGACTTGAACAGACATTTCTCCAAAGAAGATATACAGATGGCCACCAGGTACATGAGAAGATGCTCAGCATCACTAATCATCAGGGAAATGGAATCAGAACCACAGTGAAATGTCACATCACTCCTGTCAGGATGACTTTTATCGAGAGAGAGAGAGAGAGAGAGAGAGAGAGAGAGAGATGGCCAGAATGTGGAGAAATTGGAACCCTTATACCGTTCATGAAAATGCAAGACAGAACAGCCGCTATGGAAAACAGTATGAAAATGTCTCAAAAAATTAGAAATAGAACTACCATATTAGCCATAAACCTCACTTCTGGGTCTATAGCCAACAGAGTTGAAATCAGGATCTCAAAGAGGTATTGCCATTCCAACTTTCATTGCAGCACCATTCACAGTAGCTAAGATGTGGAAGCAACCTGTTTCCATTGATAGTTAATGGATAAAGAAAACGTAGTCTATACATACTACTCAGCCTTTGAAAAGACGGCAGTTGTACAATATGTAACAATAGCACAATGAACCCAAGGACATTGTGCTAACTGAAATAAGCCAGACAGAAAAAGACTACTGCATGGTTCCACTTATATGAGATATCTAAAATAGTCAAATTCATAAAATCAAAGAATAGGATCATGATTACTAGGGGCTGGGACATGTTATTAGTCAACGGGCATAAGGTTTCAGTTAAGCAAGATGGATTCAAGATCTAGAGGTCTGCTGTACAGCATTGTACCTACAGTCAACAATAACATATTAAGTACTAATGTGTTAGCTTAAATGTGTAAAGAGGATAGATCTCATGTAGGTGTTCTTAGCACAGTTTTTAAAAAGAACAAAACCTGGAACTTCCCTGCCTTCATGGAGTTACCATCTAATGAGCTAGACAGACAATAGACTTAAAATGTTAAGTTATATTATTGCTACGTGTAATAAGAAATGGAAGAGATTTCGATTCTTTTCTAAAAGATCTCAAGATTATTCTAAATCAGGAGGAAAGGTAGTCCAAAGGAAAATTCTCACAGAAATGATCCCCCCCCCCCCACAATTCCCAAATTAGGACTTTCTCTGGATTTGGCACATCACACACACAGGGGTGCACACATATACACATGTACTCACCTATAAATTTATTGAAGACTAAAAAGATTGTGCTTGTTACCAAACTTAGAACCATATACAACCAACTGATGACTTCTAGGAAGAAAAGCAGAGTAGTGATTTCTATTGCCTTCTGTTGAAAGAGAAGTGGATTCTCCCAATTTAATGTCTGAATAGGAGCTCTTGCTCTCACCACTCAGACCTAAGATGATTCACACAGAGTACTTCAGTTATGTTAACAACTCTTATGCAACAACAATAAACAGTTTAATGAGGCTCTTTGGTCCTCCCGGTGCTTTTGCCTTTGGGTAAAAAATTGCACCTCATAGAACAGCGGAAAGAATTTGTGTTATGGAGTCAGGAAGCTGTGGTGGTGGGGTGGTGAGGGCCGGTTGGGGGGGGTAGTGGAGGGACTGGGCAGGCCCGAGTTAAGGTTTCTGCTCTGAAACTTATTAGCTGTGTGAATTTAGACAACCTACATAATGCCGCTGCGCCCCAGTGATTCCTTTATAAACTAGGATGATAACATCTACTTTTGCCTTGTGGGGTCATTGTGTTGTGTGTTGTGTAATGTGCCCTCCACAGAACTTGGGTGCTCATTAAAAAGTAGCTGTTTTTGTTATTGTCTGGTCATGGTGGGACTTCAGGGTGGTGTAGAGAGCAGCATCCTAAAGCTGTTTAGGGCAAGAGGGAGCCCTGTGAAGTGAAGAGGTTCAGAACAGGCCCCTTGAGAGAGTGAAGATGGAAGTGAGGAAGCTTTTCACCTTAACTCTCTAACAAAAACTGATGAAGGCTAATACTAGAGGTGACTACAGAGAGTGTGAGCTAGCTGTGGGGACCTCAGAGGGACTGTTTGACTTTCTCTCTGTGCCCCCTTGTCCCTGGTGGCATGGCAAACATTCGCTCTTCCCATTTCCTGTGAACTGACTTCCTTCCCTTTGAAGCCCTAGGCCATAGAGCTTAGTTTGGGATGCCATCGAAGCCTCAATTGCCTGGCTGTCTTTGGGCCTCACTGTCTCTGTGAGCCTCCTGTGCATACATAATTAAAAATTTTTTTTGTTTTCCTATTAATCTGCTGTATGTTAATTATTAGATCAGCCAAAAGTACCTAGAAAGATAGAGGAAAATTGTTCCTCCTCTAGAGAAGCAATTTAAAAATGAGCACTTCCATTTTTAGAGGTTGGCAAGAAAATGGCATTGATCATTGTAATGAAATTTTGTGTATGATTTAGATCAACATCTTAGAGAAGGGGATTGGATTTGAAGACAATAGGGTCCTCTTTCTCCTTGGTTTACATGTTTCGTTTATCAGTTGTATCACTTAGTTTATAAATATTAGGAAAAAGAATTTGATAACCACACTGTGCCTTAGTTTCTACACCTGAAAATTGGACGTGTTATTTATCTTATATGGATGGTTTGAAAGATAAACGAAGGTATAGAGAAAGCTTTGAAGTCTCAATGAGATAATATTAATAAACGTAAAGAACTACAGTGGTTATTGCGATTACAAAATGAGAATTCTCTGTCTTGAGGAAGACAGAGAAAACCACTTTATTGTAATGATGATTTCAAAGGAATTACTGTAAGACTACAAGAGACTGAGAAATTGAACACTTTCAGGGAAAGGGACATTAACCATTTTGTTGTTTTAAGTTTTAAAGTTACACATGAGTGGGTGAAAGAGAAGTTTTATTCCAGGTGCTTTTGCAATCCAGTGGGTTTATTATATCCAAAATGCCATAGTATCAGGCTGTCGACTTCTGCTTTTCTTCCCTGCTATAAAAATGATGTTTGTGTGCTTTCGTTTTATTACCACTTAGGTTCTTCAGGGTAATGAGAGCTAGAAGAGAAACACCTGGTCCCCCTCTCAAGAGGATTTCAGTTATATTTCCCATCCACATGGTTAGTTCAGCTTTGAGGGCCATGCTGCATAGACTGCCCTTCTTTGTTCCGCTGTTGAAAGCCCCAAAGTACAAGTTTACCTGGCAAAATTGTGTCTCAGAAATTAAAAGTAAAGTTTTCTTACTTCTTGTTTTCCCACTCCGTGCTTTATACCACACCACACACATCCTTGCTCCTACACACGTAGACCCCAGGAGGCAGCAAGGAAAACCAAAGAACAGGGTGATGTCTGGCTCAGGTCTCAGGCTTGACACCTGCTCGAGAGGCTGCTGGTATCTGACCTCCATATTCTAAAGGTATTTTTAGGTAGCCTACACGATCTTTTATTTTAGGTCAAAAATCACCACCATTTGGTTTTCTCTTCTGCGCATCTTCTCTTTCCTGTACTGCTCATCAGAGTCTAATTTGTTTGTGTTACATAAATGGAATCTTCTACTGAAACTTTGAGGCTACATCCAAATCAAAAGAACTTCTAGTTTTGTTACATCACCATTTAATTTGAAATTTTTGTTTTGCACTGGTTTTTTTTTTTTACATTTTTAAAATTTTATTTTTCAATGACAGTTTACATCCAATATTATTTTGCATTAGTTTCAGATATATATAGCATAGTAGTTAGGCAATGATACACTTTATATGTTCCCCCCGATATTTCCAGTACCCACCTGGCACCATACATAGTCATTACACCACTATTGACTACGTTCCCTATGCTGTACTTTACATCCCTGTGACTATTTTGTAGCTACCAATCTGTACTTCTTAATCCCTTCACTGTTAATTTAGCTTCTGGACCACAAATATTAGACACTGAGCCTGTAGCTGTTATTTTCACTTTATTTAGGATGTAATGATCCAATCACAGTACTTCACGTTCTGATCCTTCCCAGGGACAGTATGTCTGGACAAATGAGTCTGGGTAAATTAGCCAGGGGTGATCTGAGGACACACCATGAAAGATCTCAAGGAAGAAAAGGCAAACACTAAACACTAGTACTCTATGAACCTAACCACCATAATTCTAATGAGCATTCTGTGATCATAAAAAGCTACCTATTTTCTTGAAGGTATAATTCACAGTGAACATTTTAATATGTAAAACCCTCCCTGCTGGGAAGTTAACAAACATTAATCAAAATGCAATCTTAAGCCCTTCAAAGTAATCTAACAAAAGAGCAGAAAAGCACAAAACAAAGGGTATGACATTTATTTTTACAAAAGCAATAAACATGAGGTGAGTAACATAAACTTCACTCATCTATATCCTACTTTTGAGATCTATCACTGTCTAAAATATTAGTTTCATATGTCTAGTTCCTTTCCTCTGCAATAGAATTTTTTTTTTTAATGTTTGGGTCGGCACCTTTTGTATTTCAATATTAGCATTGTGCCTGAATCCAGAACCAAATAATATGCACATTATTTGCCATTACCCATAAAAGCCCATGCAGAGTGTCCTATACTATCACATTAGAAGCTCTTAATTGAGAAACTGAACCTTAAAACAGCTGAGACCAGAAACATGTTAAATTAATTTTTATAACAATTAAAATAATTGTAAGCTGTTTATGCACAAAGTCTACTGCCATGTTTGCTATCAGAGTGTTGAGGGCACATCAGAGGTCTCTTTCTAAAGGGACCTCCAGAAGCAGTGTCTCTCCTCAGTAGAGTGAGCACACTTTTCAGACAGTGTAGAACTAACTATACCTGAACCTGAGTCACGATGCCTGTGTAAATATATATAAAGATAGACCTAATCCACCATTTTTCTTGATCATGATTTTCATTTATATAAATATTTCATAATATTTTTTGGTCACACAAACAAAATTGACTTGTGTTATATAGTTTCGGATCTCTCAGTTTTAGTCTAGCAGCCCTAGGTTTACAAATGCATGTGTTTCTTGTGAGTCATCAACAAATCATGTGGGAAGCAAGTGGAGTTTAATTAAAATAAATAAAATTATGTGCCTGTAATCATCAACCTGTCAAGGAATTAAAATATTGATGACTCAGCTGCAATTAAATTACGGAGGAGTGATATGTCAGTCACACCACCCTGTTTGAAAATGTTTTTCTCTGTTTAAAACAACAACGTCAAACTACAGAAGAAACACATTGATCAGCCATTCCCCCTCCCATATCCTCTATCTTCAAACTATTTTCTTCCTAAAGAAAAACTCACCAAAATGTTATCTGGATTTTTTTTTATAGTCCCAAATCCTTCGTATAAATGTCATAGTCATGTTATTAGAGATGAAACCCATACTTAATTAGAACTTATCAGACACGTGTTATATATGGGCCTCCCTCAGTTATTTTTAAAAGAGCAGAATAAGACTCACACCTGACCTCCCACAGTAGTTACTGAAGTTGTAGCTAAAGTGCTGACTTGGGCAGCTGACTTTGTTCTGCTTATCTCACAAAGCAGGCTCTGGAAACAGTTCTGATTTAACCTCATTGTGCTAATTCCACGAGTAGGATAATAATTACCACAGTAATTATTGCCCTGAAAGTGGAATAACTACAATGAAGTTATCTTAAGTGTTTGCATGTATGCTGACGTTTAAGAGATTAATCTGAAATTAAAGAGTGTCCATTTTTCAATTAGTATATAAGGATGTATATTAGTCTGTTGTTAGACTAATATATTAAACTAATGTATATTAGTCTATTAAGGTGAGAATAATACTCCTGGTGCACAGAAGTGCTTGATTATGGTTACTGATGGGCAGTCTTCATAACATCTATATAGAAAGACAAAGGAACATTGCATCTGTCCATTAGCTTAACACTATCCTTGAATTACTGTCTGGGAGCTACATTTTTTCCATTTTCTAATTCAGTCTTATATTATAGTTATTCTCATCTCATCAACTAGAGTATTCTTAATTCAGAAGTTGTATTTTGTAGAAGCTGTAGATTCTCTACAGAGCCTCTCATGTTGTACACAGATAGTCAGATCTATTTAAGAACCACCTGGAGCCTGGCCGGTGTGGCTCAGTGGTTGAGCATTGACCCATGCACCAAGAGGTGGCTGGTTTGATTCCTGGTCAGGGCACATACCCAGGTTGTGGGCCAAATCCCCAGTCGGGGGCATGCAGGAGGCGGCCAATCGATGTTCTCTCATCAATGTTTCTATCTCTCTCCCTCTCTCTTCCTCCCCCTCTAAAATCAATAAAGAAAAAAAAATTTTTTTTAAGAACCACCTGGATTTCATTTTATAGTCACCATACAAAAATAAACCTGTTCTCAATTAGCTGGACTGTCTTTTTAAAAATAATAATAATTTTAAACAGCAATAATTGGAGGCACATGACCTCTTCACTTTACTGTCAACTGCTCCAGAACTGTTGGCCATAGTTACCTCGTATCAGGAACATAGTTAAACACATTTCAATATAATCTTAATCCATTGCAATTTCTGAAGAGATACATTTCAGTGGGACTTGTACTGTCAGACGCCGCCATAAAAATGTATGCAAATGAAATAACAGATTTCAGACCTGGATATATTCTGATTTTCCAAGAAGTAAAAATACTTTCAAGTGAGCTTCCTCACTTAGTGAGCGTATTTTAATTTGCTGATCATATTTCAAGCAGAAAGTGAACATTTATCTTAGGCTAGTAACAATACCTTTATTGTGTTGAGCAGAGTGAATTAGATAATACAGTATCATTTATAACGAGTTTTTATGTTTTCTATAGGTGGATAAGCGGAGCCGCTGTAGTCAATGCATTTTATTCTTCAGCCAGAAATCAGATAGGTAAGGTTTATTACTAAATGATTCTTTATTGTTTCTTTATTGTTTTCAACCTGTAGTGAATTGTGGGACCAATTTATAATCCTCCCTATGAGAGTATAGTTGAGGCTGAGTTACTGATTTATTGAATATACTCTTTGAAAGTAAATTAATTTATGTATTTCTTTTCACTATAATTACAATTTTTAAGTGAGTACAAATCACATTAAATAGTTTTTTGTGTTTTTTTTTTATCCTCACCTGAGGACATCTTTGCATTTATCTTCAGATAGTGCAGGAGGGAGAGAGGGGGGAGGAGAGAGAAACATCAATGTGAGAGAGACCCATTGACTGGTTGCCAGCCACACAACCCCAACCGGGGCTGGGGACAAACTGTAACCAAGGTACATGCCCTTAGTGGGAACCGAACCAGAGACTCTCTGGTCCTCAGGCCAACACTCTAACCTGAGCCAAACTGGCCAGGGCAGTGGTTTTTTTGTAAATATTTTTTCTTTATTGATTTTAGAGAGAGAAAAAGGGAAAGGGAGAGAAAGATAGAAACATCGATGAGAGAGAACATCGATTAGCCACCTCCTGCATGCCCCCCACTGGGGATTTGGCTCACAACCTCGGCATGTGCCCTGACTGGGAATCAAACTGGTGACCTCTTGATGCATGGGTCGATGCTCAACCAGTGAGCCACACCAGCCGGGCACATTAAGTAGTTTTTAAAGTAATATTCTCATTTTTAGCTAAATATTTTATTTCTAAGTACTTTTTTATTTCTAAATATTTTTTAAAGTTCCTTATATCTCTATAAAGTTATATTAACTTTAAGACTTCCTAAGTGTCAATATCTTAAAGTTGTCCAAGAACCAATTTTTCAGAGATTTAATTTTCCTGGCAATTCTGTATTCTGACTTTGGTGGAAATGGTCCTGTTCCATATCATCTTTCTTTCTAGAAGACTCCATGTGTCTCAGAAGGTTGAAAAGTCAATAATATTAGATTGAACCATATGAAATTATATTTATTTTACCACTTTTGACCAAAGAGAAAAATTTTTCATATGTTCACTAATAGTAATCTCACAAAAATATGCATAGAAATTAATGCATGGGTAAATGATATATTGAATAACAAAATGGCTTAATATAACAAAGATAATTTTTTCTCTTCCTAGGAAGACCTTGACATCTTTTAGTTTTCTCTTAAGTATTTCAAAAATGGGTGTATTTTTCCCTAAGGGTTCCTAGTATGTAGAAAGGCACTCAACTGATTCAATACTAGCAGAAGTATTCTAAAGAGTACAGCCAGGTTTGTCCGGCCAGTGTGGCTCAGTGGTTGAGCACTGACCCATGCACCAAGAAGTCACCAGTTCAATTCCCAGTCAGGACACATGCCCAGGTTGTGGGCCCGATCCCCAGTGGGGGTCCTGCAGGAGGCGGCTAATCAATGTTCTCTCTCATCGGTGTTTCTATCTCTCTCTCCCTCTCACTTCCTCTCTCTCAAATCAATAAAGGAAAAAAGAATTTTTTTAAAAAGATGTTCAACATCTTTAAAAAAAAGAGTACAACCAGGTTCTCCAGGTATACTCTGTCCAGCCCGTTATTTCTAAGTGTGGTCAAGAATCCAGAGGGGAGACAATTTCAGCATTATTCTAAGCTACGCTTTTTGTATCTCAGAGTCTGTCCCAAGCATCATTTTTCTTGAATTCTGTTCCTAATTAGATTAGGAATGATGAAAAATCCTGCAAGATTTTTACTATTGAAATTTAAAATCTTATTTTATTTTAAAGTTGGTTATACTTTTCCTCATTGCTTTTAAACCTAGAAAAAGTTAAATTAAGAAGCTATCTACATTTTCTTTTGAATTTTTATGTGGGTTTTTTTTTTTTTTTTTTAGTTAATCTTTAATCCAGCTGGCATTTATTTTGGTATGTGACATGAAAATGATTTATAATCAGAAAAGTTTGTTTTTATAGAACATGTAGATAATAAGTCAGGCATATGCAGGGGGTTAAAATCAATTAGCTCAAAGTCTTTTCTAGGCTAATACATTTCCCAGCTAGTGAAATGATTACCTAAACTCAGACCAGAGCCTGTTTAATGATCAACTCAGAACCCATGCAGTCTACCCTTTATAATGTAGTCCTAGAAACCATTCAACCCTTTTCTTAGAAGTGCCTTCACTGCTACAGAGTCTTTACTTTGAAGACCTCTTTTTGATATTCAGTAATTCTGTTGGTGTAACATCTAGTTCATTCTAGAGTTGAACTTAAACAGGATAAATAACTTTTAATGGAATCCCAAGGCAAAACAAAGCAGCTTGGATTTTGGTTTTGCAGTAGGGAAGACTAAGGGATATACATAGCTTCATTTTAATCCAACTCAGGAAGGGCCCTGGATCCTATCAGACCTGGTGTTGAGTCATCTTAACAAGAAGAACCAGACACACCCTCTGTAAGACCATGCTGGTGTGTTCATCCCTGGAGCTCTAGAACAGACCCACATACTTCACGTCCAGAAATAACCTTGTTTGGCTCTGAATCATGGAGCTGGCTCAAAATTGGTCCATGTCAGAGATTCCCTTATCAAAGACTTAGGAATGTTCTCATTTTGTAGTTAATACCCTCAAACCAAACAAGCACACAGCAAGAAGAAAAAGAAGGTAAAGGTGGCCTAATATTTCACAAAGTAGACCATTATCCTCTAAATAATCAAGAATTGGCTGAAACAAGCATTCTTAATGTATAAGAAAGGCCTTTAAAAGATTCTGAAGATAAATTCATCTGAACAAAATATAAAATTAAAAAAAATTGTTAACCTCTTTTCATATACTTGTCTGCTAATAATAGCAGTTCAGAGAGAGGGAAAGTGTCATGCGAGAGAAAAGTATCTTTGATATGTGATGTTTGCTCTTTGACAATTCATTGAAATCTTCAAAGTGGGGATTGTCTTAACTAAAAATAATTGAAGATCCCAATCTCCATCTTACTTCTTGATAAAAACGTGTGTGTGTGTGTGTGTGTGTGTGTGTGTGTGTACATACTTAAATACATGACTTTTGCTGCATTGTCTTAATGGATTTGGTATCATGTGAATTACAGAATTAGAATTGGTATAAAATAGCATGTGTCTCATAAATGACCCTCCCACCCTGACACAAATACCCTAATTAAATTGCAAACAATTTCTCATGAGATTGGTTTTATTATGGCATGGTAAAAAATAAATAAATAAATAACGTGTTTTATTATCATATAGGGAGTTATTCATATTAATAATTTCTACTTTTTAATTCAGTTGCCACCTTTTGTCATAACGCATACATGTAGGCTATATTCTAATTTTTATGCACCCCCACACTTCACATTGATTAAAAACTAGTCAACTTCTAGAACAGCAAAGTACACAGAAAGGGTTCAATTCACCCACTGGTTCCTATTCCTCACAAATTTGCTCCATGGAGCTCCAGAAACCTTTCCTGCCCTTAGGAAAGTCGCCTTCAAATGCCTCTAAGTTCCAGGTACTATTCAACTATCTTATTAAAATTTAAAAGCTTATCCAAGCAAATGATCACGTCAGAAGGGAAGACTTACTACCACTGCATTCTCCTTTTTCATCAACAATCAAAATTTTTTTCAACTTCAGGAAATCTATGGATTATTTATATTTGGTTTATCCAACCTGGGTGGTCTATGACTACCATGAAATAAAATTTTCTAAAGTTGTCTTCTTCATTTTTAGGAGTCTTATCTGCAGACTTGAAAATTAAGAGTAAATTTTCCAAACATTAAATATAAAAAGAATTGCATTTTTTAATACCCAAAATTGATTTTACCTATTGCAATCTTGAGCTCTATAGCAGAATTTCTAAAATTGAATTGCTGCAATCTTAAAAACATAGACTGGAGAAGTGAGAGGGAAGGGGAGGAGAGAAACACAGTCTTTTGTTTCATGGACTAATAATGGCATATTTAATTAACTAACTTGTTGACGTCTATGAACATAAAAAATGCACAACTAAGCAGTTGGTTATTATGAACAGTTGTGAAGTCTACTAGTAACAGCGATAAGGCTAATGGGGGAAAGCCTCATCATAGAGTTTTAGCTGACAGAGAAAACGGAGAAATCGTCATCTGTAAAGCTGAACTTGGAGACTTGTATTTAATATGAGCCATAAAAATCTTATCACTTGCTGAAGAATGGCATATCAGGGTATAATTAAAGCAGCAGGATCTTTACAGATAATGTTTAGTCTTGCTAGCACGTTTCATAAGAGCGTTTATATAATGGGTGGATTTTAATCAGAGTACATAGTGTGGGAGATAATGTTCACTTTAAGTTAATAAAGTACTGCACGTAATTTTTATACTTTAAGCTAAAAATTATTTCTTGGCACTGTTGATAGCTCAGGCAGCCACATGTGAGGTATAATTTTCCTCAAAATTCACCAAGGACAAAAGTGTTTTATTTTGTCATTTTGAATGTTATAGCAAATTTACAGATTTTTTTAAAGGTCTAGAGAGCACTTAAATTGCCCGGTGTATTTTTAAAGTCTCCTCTGTAAATAATCTAATATTTATCCCTGAAACACATGCAAGCCTATGTCATATTCACCTCCCCCCACCCCCGAAAGCCAAAGAAACAACATTTGCTACGCTGTGTTAACTAGATATCAAATTTTTTCAGGTCAGGGCCCTTCTTTTGTATTCCTGGTATCCCGCAGAGCAATGGCCCAGGGCTTCACAAGTAATAGATATTATACTAATGATATTTTTTGTTACAGAACATAATGTTTCTGTTATTCAGCGGATACTAGAGTTTTAAAACATGACAGTTAAAATTACTAAATTATGAGCATTCTGAACAAAAGGGAGGGCATGAGGGAAGAGGGCCAGAGGAGAGGACTGTGGCGTCAGGCCAGGTGGAAGAGTCTGTTTCGTTAGAAAGCTATGATAAGCCGTCCAAGGATTTTTAGCAAGGAGGAGGCAATGAGCTGAGTTGCACTTCAATCTGGCTGCAGGATAAATTAGATTTGGGATACATTATAGATGGGTGAGACAGGAAGTGGGGAGGGCGATTAGGAATTCAATCTAGGGCAAGGAATGAGAGTGTGAATAAGGATGGTGTCAGTAAGAGGGATAGGAGGAGAAACAGAAGAGCTTCTCCTGGAAGGGAGGTGCATGATCTGGTCATTTCCTAAATAGACTGAATAAGATTTTGTTAAAGAAAAGAGGCATCTCAGATAAGTAGAAAATGTTCACTTTGGGTGAATTGAGACCCTTAGAAAGCCAGTAATAGAAATAATAAAATCAAGAGAGTGATGGTTTAGAGGGGAAAATGAGGAGGTTGATGTTTGACACATGAAATTTAAAGAATTAAAAGACATCTAAGTGTGGAAAGTCACCAAGTTAATGTAGATGTCAGGGTAGATATATAAAAGTGGTTATTTACTAAAGTCTTTAGAACACCATAGTAAATTTATTAAATCATTCATTTATCATTGGTTATTTATTTATTCAACACATTTTCTAAGCACTTAGATTGTTCCAGACACTATTTTTGTTTTAGGTGCTGGAGATAATGAACTGAAAAAAACAAATGAACTAGAAAAAAACAACTACCCATGTACAGACACACAAATCTCTGCTTTCCAAGGGCTAATAGTTGAGGCACTAGGGGGTGGGGCAGTCAAGAAAATGAACAACAATCATAAATAAGGAATAAACAGTCATAGATTTCTTGATGAAAATAAAATACCGTTATACAGTTGGAGATACCTTCTATTGAATGGCTCTATTTATTTAATAAGCTATGAAAGTTGGGTAAAATGTTAGAGATAATGTTAAAAGTAATGCTTGTGATGTTAAGTAACTATTTTTCCCAATATTTACAATGGGGAAAAGACCTTCTGAATGAAGATGATAATCTCCCCTTGCTCTAAACTCCTTATAACAGAAAACAGTCCTACTAGAGATTGTCAAGTAAAATGTGATTATAAATCACAGATTAATGGTGTTGCTCCGGGATGAACTCCTTGTTCTCATCAATAATAAAAGACCTGCATTTGGTTCTATCACAAAAAGATTTTTGTGTATAATTAAGTGAAATGGACATACTGGAAAATAGTTTAACAGGCAAGAAGCCAACCCCAGGGCTGTCATCCCAAAACAACGCCACAAATAATCCTTAACCATCTTCTCTCCTTGTAGTCTTCCCGGCTGGCATTCTGCAGCCCCCCTTCTTCAGCGCCCGGCAGCCTAACTCACTGAACTACGGGGGTATCGGCATGGTCATAGGACACGAAATTACCCACGGTTTCGATGACAATGGTAAAGTGCAGTTGAAATTCCTTTGAATGAGACATAGCCTAATAAACCTGATTAAGAGTTATTATAATTTATCAATATAAAAAACACGTGTATTCACCCATGTATCATTGGCCTAATAATCACCACACTTTTAGTGTTCCCTTTAAATTGTGGCTTAAGAAGATCAGACATTTCTAGTAGTGAAGTAGCAGTGTGGAATAATGGAAATATTCACA
The DNA here is from genome assembly GCA_030848825.1 of Tadarida brasiliensis. Taxonomy (NCBI): domain Eukaryota; kingdom Metazoa; phylum Chordata; class Mammalia; order Chiroptera; family Molossidae; genus Tadarida; species Tadarida brasiliensis. Next base: position 24,618,418 of record CM061260.1, read on the forward strand.
TTGAGAAAACACCGATGATAATATGTGGTCTTATTTTATGAGTTTTTAATGTTTTAGTTCTCCAGATTTTAGAGGGCAGGGTCCATGTCTTAACATCAGATATAAAAAATTAAACATTAAGATGCCCATCAGCTATAAGAGTCTTAAACTGTCTGTGGTGTGTGATTTTTTTTTTTTAATCTTATACCTACTACCTAGTTTAAGGTCTTGAAAACAGTGGGCACATAAATGTTTATATACTGCAAAATTGATTTTTGATTGGCAAAATCGATTTTGAGTTTCAATGTAATTGAGAGGAAAAGTAGTAAAGGCAGGAGATATGTAAAGAGGTGTTAGCTGAAGCTGTGACAGAGATTGGTTTGCAAGGGGAAAGGAAGTAGAAAGAGAACAATAAGAAAATAATTAAGCCTTAGCTAGACCTTTACAGATCCAGAGAAAGAAAAGGATACGGGAAGGGTACGGCTTTGAAAAGGACTTACTAAGTGTCAGTTAACTCAGTTAATTACACAACAGTCTTCACAGGTAGGTACTAATACTATTTCCATTTTCTTAATGGAAAAAAAAAAAATAGAGACAGTTAAAAGACTCACTTCAAGTTACAAAGCTAGGAATTGGTGGAACCAGGAAGTGAGTTCAGGTAGTTTGTATTCATAGCCCTTTTCTTACTCACTGCATCCTAGATAACTATTAAAGAGATGATAAAATTCAGTGTCAAAACATATGACATATATAAATGCCACTGTATCTCAGAAAAGTAAAGATTAATGTATTTAGCAGGAAAGCTCCAGGAGAAAAGATGACTCTTTCTTTGTGCTTGAAGTAGAGGTAAACTGAGTCCACAATGTGTCAAGAGAGTTTGAGATATGAAATGCATGCCAGAATGAAAATATGACCTTTTAAAATCTCAGAATGTCAAATTAAACAGACAAGGTTTAGGTGAAAACCATCTAACAGAAATAAGGCATTAATTATTTCAGGAGTGTTTATCTGGCGGCCTCAGCTGAGATCTTAAGAGCCAGGTAGGTGAACTATCTGAATTAATACTGAGGCAGATCAGCAAAGGAAACCCTGGTCTCATCAACTCTGAATGAGAAAGGATAACAGTTCCTCTCATTATCTGTTCAATTGAATGTCCTCTCACACAGTGGTATTTCAGTTCTTGCACTTTGAATTAAAAACATCTTATTGTAATTCTTGATGTAATGAGTTCTCATTTTACTTGAATAAATATATTCTAGGCAGAAATTTTAACAAGGATGGAGACCTCATTGACTGGTGGACACAACAGTCTGCAAATAATTTCAAAGACCAATCCCAGTGCATGGTGGAACAGTACGGAAACTTCTCCTGGGACCTAGCCGGTGGACAGCATGTATGTCATCAGCATTCTCTTGAAACGTTTGAGATACGTGCACTCTTAACCATCAGAATACAGTTAAAGGTCTTTTTATTTTTTAAACAGCTTAATGGAATTAATACACTGGGAGAAAACATTGCTGATAATGGAGGTATTGGCCAAGCATACAGAGTGAGTAATAATATTTTTTCCCATGTTAGTGATTGGAGTGTATATTTATCATATTCAGTCATTCATTTAAAGACTTTTGCAAAAGACACATAATGTAAGCAGCAAAAGATTAAAATGGAAAATACGAGGAGAAAGGGGATTGTAAATAGGCTGACCAGCAGGGACAATACCGTGGTGATCGAGCTGAACAAAAGCAGCTGAGAGATGGAAACACAGAACATTATATTGACAGAAGTGAGGAGATAGGCAAGTCCACAGAGGAGGCAACCTTTTTCTGAAAAATAATCTCTGAAATAAAGTTATGACAAAAGAGACCCCATGAAAAGATTATTTCAGAATCATTGATCAATGTACTGAACAGGACCTTCAGTTTCACAACAGGTGAAGCAGTATTTGAGAACCATACTCAGCATAAACCACAGGCAAAACATTAAAGCATAGTCCAGTGACAATGATACAGTGAGGGGCTAAGGGATACAGTTTCAGCATATGGCCTTTTAGTCACCCAAACCATTGTAGGCAGAGGAGTTTATCAGGAAGCGTTCAAAGATTCTTATTTAGCCTTCCATTAATTCGTGCATTCAATACCTGTTGAGGGATTGACTATGTGTTTGGCACTATTCTCAGTGCTGAAAATACGCTGTGAACCCTCCCTAACAGATGCCATTACTTGATTATTTAAACAAGGATGGAAGAATGGCGCACAAGAAAAAATAGGGATTTGCAGAGTGGAGGAATATGGGTCTTGGAAGCAACCATGAGGAGTGAGGGTAATGTTGAGTGCATCTTCTAACCCTGAGGTAGCCCAGATGTGGGAGAATGAGCAGAGTCTACTTGAGAGGATACAGGAAACAAGGTGTCCCCATGATAAGATGAAGCAAATGCTCCATGGAGTGGATGAAGGGTTATTTGTTCACCACAGAAATCTTTGGGTTAGAGGGGAGGAGAAGAGCCTCAGTAGTTGGATCAGGAAAGAAGAGGAAGCATCAGAGCCATGGGGGAGAGAGATGACCAGTGGGGCCTGTGACTTGGCAGTGCACATGGCTGGATGATCAGAGTGTAAGACTTGGGGCATGAAGCTGACTGCAAAGCTTCCAAAAGAAAGAATCCCTGCCAGATCCTGGGAGATGGTGAAATTGCTGCTGCTTTGAATGCTTGGTAATTTTTTTTACTGGATGCCAGTGATTATGCATTTTATATCTTTGGGAGCTGGATATTTTTGTTTTCCTGTAAATATTTTTGAGATTTGTTCTAAGACACAGTTACATTCCTTAGAAATGGTTTGGTCCTATTAGATCTTGCTTTTACAACTTGTTAGGTGGGACTAGGAAGGCGCTCAGTCTAAAGACAGTTATTCTCCACTGCTGAGGCAAAACCTTTCTGCGTGAATCTTGAGGTCTTTCATTTTTGTTGAGTGTGCATACCAGACATTTTTATCTCTAATCTGTGGCCGTGGTTCCTTCACTAGCCTTGGGTAGTTTGCTCATATGCATACTCACAGACTCAGCTGAATACTTAAGGGGGCCTCTGATCGCTTGGGATCCTCTATCCGTGCAGCTTTCTCCTCTCCAGTGCCCTGTCCCTGGTGTCCCTGAAATTTTTGTACTCAACTCTAGGAGTCCCTTGGACTCTGATTGGGTTGCCCTTTTCTACGTTGTAGCCTGGAAATGCTGAAGGCAGTAAGCTGGGGCAATCATAGGGCTCATCTTATTTGTTTACCATCTCACAGAGATCACTCTCCTTTTCCCCAGTGTCCAGTATCATGCAAGCCATTGTTTCTTGTATTTTGTCCATCATTTGGTTGTTTCAGTAGAGGGTCGTTTTAATCAGTCCCTGTCACTCTATCTTGCCTGGAAGAAGAAGACATTGGCACTCTTAATACTCCCATGGTTATTCTAATATACTGCCAGATTAAGAATCACTGCTTTAAAAATCTAGCCAAAATCTGGGTTGATGGTACTTCCACAGAGATCCTCATCTAGAATAAGTACAGAATTATAATGAAGTAAGTTACATTTGTGCAAATATTTTACTATACATGAAATCATACCATCTAATTCCCTGTCCCCTACTAGATTGTGAACTCCCTAAAAAGTACCCCCATTTTCTCATCATCTTTACATAATAGAGGCTCAATATATCTATGGTAATAGCAAGTAGAAAGAAATGAAATATATCTTCTGCTTACCTAATTGATCACCTTTTTTTGTATTAAATTGGAAGTGACACATCTCAAAAAATTTGTCATCACCCTGGTGAGTGCAGCAAAAGGTCACCAGTTCGATTCCTGGTCAGGGAATATGCCCAGGTTGCAGGCTTGATCCTCAATAGGGGGGGTGCAGGTGCAGGGAGCAGCCAATTGATGGTTCTCTCTCATCAATGTTTCTCTGTCTCCCGCTCCCTTCCTCTCTCTCTCTAAAATCAATAAAAACATATTTTTTTTAAAATGTGCATTCTTAAAAAAATTGTCAATCCCTTTCTTATGTATGTTTAAGTAGAGGAAAACTACATTTTTCAATAGTGTCTATAAATCCTTAAGTCTTGAGAAAATTTTTTGACATTCAGTTAACTGAAATTCCTTTTTCCTAATGTAACTAAAGTTCACTTTGTTTTGCCCTGTCTTTAATGGGCCAAAATAATTGCTCATCCTTATTTTTAGAATCATAGGATATTAGGCATCTAAGGGATCTTAAGAGAATCCCTTGACTTTTGGCAAGAATCACTCAAAGTCTGGTATGAGTATATTTTGCTAAGAGTAGTAACTAAACTAATTATAGCAATTATAGACTCCCTCGGCAATCCATTCTTCCAACTAGCTGGACTTATCCATCTATCAAAAGAACAACATTTACATAAGTTTTTCATTGCTTATTTAAGTCATCCATTCATTTAACTGACTGACATTTGTTGATCATTTGACATGTGCTGAGCTCTTGTCATTTGTTAATCAGTATCCTGTTCTTTTCAAAGCATTTGTAATAAATTCTAGTTTTCTAATTCATGAAATAGTTGTAGGTTGCCATTTCTAAATATAGCATTATGATGATTCTGATACAGAAAATTAATAACTTGATTATGTGGTCTTTTGCATAGATTTATATATAAATTTGGGAATTGTAAACATCATGTTTCTGTTTCATTAACTGCCTAGGCCTATCAAAATTATGTTAAAAAGAATGGCGAAGAAAAATTACTTCCTGGACTTGACCTAAATCACAAACAACTATTCTTCTTGAACTTTGCTCAGGTATGGTATCTTTCTTGACTGATAGATATGAAAATCATTTTGAGTAATAATTTTATAGTAAGTTAGATAATGCATGCCAAGTTTTCTTGTTTTAATCCATTGTGACAGATTATTTGACTTGACTAAATTTTGTTGTGTAGCTCAGACTGTCAGATTATATTAATGATAATTATTCTCTTGATTGCCTATCATTGAATGTTATTCAAGGAGTAAATGTTTGAAGGAATACAGAATTCTAATTTAATTTTTTCAGTAGGAAGCTTACTTTCCCCCAGCCTGCCCAAACAAGTAAGTAATATCCTTGATTAAATCTGAGCACCAGATTTCCTCTTTCTGTTCCTATCCCTAGGTGTGGTGTGGGACGTACAGGCCAGAGTATGCAGTCAACTCCATTAAAACAGATGCCCACAGCCCAGGCAATTTCAGGTGAGTGGGTTTGAACAGCAGCCAGGGTTCTCCAATATGGGTTCCATTACTTCCAGTTTTAGAAACTGGCTTTTCTAATTCTTATTCTATAAAATTTGGAAATCCAATGTGTTTTCTTCTCTTTTGAGGCTTACAGATAGGATTGGCAAAATAGAACAGATCAGGGTAAATGTCATGATTACACAAATATAGCCTCCACTGCTCTTACTCTCAGAAGATATGTGATCTAGGCTCAGTGTTTGATGGATTCCAACAAAGATGTCACCTCAGAACAGTGGCTCTATTTAAAGGTGGCACAAGACTTTTCTAAGAGGCAATGAAAGGTTTAGTAAGCCTAGGAACAATGAGTAGCTATCCCAAAGAAAGATTTCTACTCAACATAAAGGGAAACTTTGTAATTAGAGCTGGTGTGACATGGAATAAAGTTATCCCCAAACCTTGAGGAGAGAGTACCTTGAAGCAGAGGCCAGAGAACAACCCATTGAGGATGATGGAGGAAAGTAGTCTGTATGGTGGAAGGTTGAGTTAGAAGATATTGAAAGCTCTTCTCAAATCAGAAAATCTCCGAGAACATTGGATTAAAAGAATCAGTCTAACCAGCATTTGAATGTTAAATCCTAGATCCTTATGTGTCTGTTTTAGGACTAAATTTCTAATGCTACCCCTTCCCCAGGTACTGTAACACTTCTGATCAACAACAACTTTTCTCAGGCAAGACTATCTGAAAAACAAATTTAAAATTTTGAAGGGTGGTTGGGAAAAAAAGTCTGAAAACAAAAGAGAACTAATGGGTTGAATTTTAAAAGCCTTTCCGAAGTAAACTTGTACATAGTGCCCATATTATTCACTCATAGGGAAAAACCACATTCAATTATGAAACAATAAAATAGCACATTTAAAAATTAAGAATATAATTACCATCTTGTTCTAGTGTCATCATTATCATCGTCATCATTTAGTATTTGTTTAATATTTCTTTCAAAATTCATTCACTCAACAACTGTCTTGCCTGTTTTGTGTATAATCTAGGCTAGATTTAGTCTTGCTAGAAAATCCAAATTAAATGCTTTTTATGTGATCAGCAAGAAAAGTCACTGGATCAATTGCCATTATGGTTTATCCAAGTAACTTTTAGTTTCAGTTTTTTAAAGTTGTCTTTTTTCTTACTGAAGTCTTCAGAAGTTAAGATGTAAGATTCTAATTCTGAGGATAACAGAGAGCGATTGGAAGCTCACACAAACTACCAACCACCATCACAATCGCATTTGTCAGAGTTCTTCCCTGCATGTCCCCCTGCACTAAAGCATATATCCATAGACACCTAAGTAAGTTTAAGTAAATTTTTGTAACGCCTGGTACATCTGGTGTTCTCAGAGAATGGGGGTTGCAAATTAATTAATTGTTTAATAGCTAAAATTTGTCTCTAGTATTAACATTTGTTTCTTAACCACTGGATTAAAAATTTCTCTGTTTAAAATACATTTTCTACCTTCCTGCCTTATTAACACAATATCCTAAACAAAGCCTAATTTTTTTCTTTTATGATACAGACTATTGTTATGACTAATAGTTACGGTTTCACTGTGTATTAGTTTAGTGAAGTTCTCAAAAGCTACAGTGTGGGGAGCTATGTATTCCTGCACTAAAGTTACTAATGGTGATGATTTGGGCTTTTCATGATGGCTTTTTATTAGGGTTTTTCTGTTTGTTTGTTTCTTTCCTAATTCTCTTTCCTGATACTCCATTGCCTGCTTTTGGCTGTCCCATTCCTCCATTCTGATTAGCTCGGAAAACATCCTTCCTCTTCCATGCTAAAAAATGAATGCCAGCTTTGAAGTAAGAAACACTTGAATCCCAACCATGGTTCTGCCACTTACAAACTGTTGCTTAATCTCTGTGTCTCAACTTCCTGATGTATGAAATGAGGATTAAATTATTATGAGAGTTGCTAGAAGGATTAGTGTTTCTGAAGTGCCTCTTCCATATTTGTGTTTGACAATTAGTACCAGGGTTGGTTTTAAAGAAGAAAGGTATGAACAGAATGAGAAGTTCTGTGACTAAAGTATATGGACTTTGCAGCACTCTGTGTTTTCTGACAGTCAGAGGCTTTCTGCTGTTCATTTCTTGTGTCTGGATAGTTCAGCATGTTAATCACCGATCACCGGTTAAGTGACATGTAGGGAAATATGTAACTGTTTTCTACCACCAATTATAAACTGAAAATAATTTTATGACTATTAATTGTAGAATTTTGTATTTGTAAAAGTACTTATTTATTATAAATACGTAGCATTATTTGCAACTTTCGTTTTCTTTGTTCTGACACAAAAGATGTTTCTGTGATTATTTTTCATTCATAACAAGAGAAAAGTATGTGTTGTTGTTTTTCACAGGGTAAGTGGAATGCCAACCTTTTGTCAAGGAAACTATTTTCTCTGGAGGTAAAGGGATTTCCTTGGCAAGAGGTTGAGGTTACATTTAGCTTTGGAAACAGTCCGCTTCCTGGCTGTACAAAGTAAAACATATTTTTTAAAGAATCTGAAAACTAAGAGACATGGAATTGCTATTGAAACATTGTGAGTACTGGTTTGTGTAGAAATTTCTAAAATTGAGGGAGATTTTGTATTCTTGTGCTTACGCAACCACAGTATGGAAAACAAAAGGCAAATTGTACTCCATATAAAGCTGAATCTATAAAACCATTTGTTTTTATAGATCTAAGCTATAATTTTTCTATTCTTTCTAACTAAAGTCTTATGTACTTTTAAATGAGCTTCTAAAGTATTAGTATTTAAAACAAAACATTTCCCTTGATATTCTAGAAATTGAATTTGCAATTTATTGACTTCTTTCAGTCACTTCAGGGAATGATTGTTATGATAATATTTACTATATAATCTGCAAATGTGTTTATGAAGTTATTTAGATGGAATATTTCTACATAATATAGAAAGGACTGGTAATTTTTTAAAGCAAGTCCCAAAAGACCAAATGATACCTGTGTGTATTCTACTTAAATAGTGCTAGTTTAGATGCTTAGATTGCTTGATATTGTTTTTCCAGTCAGAAAAAAAGGGCCCTTTATAGAACTGACACTACTAATAATGTAAGAAATATTTTCTACAGCTTTCTTTCTAATGCTTTTGAGAGACTATCCTTTCCAGTGTTTTGTTGTTTTTTTATCTTCACCCGAGGACAGTTTTGCATTTATCTTCAGATAGAGCGGGAGGGAGAGAGGGAGGAAGAGAGAGAGAGAGTAACATTGACTTGAGAGAGACACATAGACTGGTTGCCACCCACACGACCCCAACCGGGGCCGGGGACAAACTGCAACCAAGGTACGTGCCCTTAGCGGGAACCGAACCCGGGACTCTCTAGTCCGCGGGCCGACGTTCTAACTGCTGAGCCAAACCGGCCAGGGATCCTTTCCAGTGTTTTATGCAAGCATTTTCAAATACCATGGCTATTTGGTTCTTATGATTCTATAATTTACTATGCTTAAGCTAAACCCTCTTTGAAATATTGATGTTTTCTCCCTTTATCTTAAATATTAGCATTGGTTTCTAATATTTTATAAATATCAGTGTGGATTTTGGTGATCCTTGTAGAATTCCTATTAGTACTGATTAATCTTTAGCCCTTACCTGGGAATCAATTAGGGCATTTATTTCTTTACCAATTTATAGAGGATCAATGTTACCTTACTTTAAAAGAACCATGACCATTAGGTAATGGTAAAGATTGGATAGTTTATTCATGAATGAAGCTAGTTAATCTTGTAGCCAAGGCATTCATTTAAAAGAAGTAATGAAAGGTTGTCAGAGGACCCATCAATTGCAAAAAGCTCATTCAGTAATCCAAAAATCCAGTTAATTGAGGACAGGAGTAGTCAGATAAGTTATAAGATACAAAGTCCATTCTTGATCACATGATGTTCAGCTGCATGTCTCTTAGATGCTTTTTTGCTTTTATGTTTTACAGTTTTATTGGGAAATAATTGATATACATCACTATATAAGTATAAGGCATACAGCACGATTGTTTGATTTACATATATTACAAAATGATTACCACAATAATAGGTTCAGCTAATATCCATAACTGTTTATACTTTTTTTGACCACCTTCCACCTACAAGTGTTTTTAATATAAGTGATTATTTGACAAGTGAATAAACAGCAGCAGTAGAATAGTTTATGTAATAAAGTAAAAATTTCAAGTAAATCACTTTAAGAAATAATCAAAAACCTTTATTATATTCTGTTATTATAAACACAAAACCTACATACTTTTCTTAAAACAAGAAATTATATAAGTAGTCTATGTAATATTAATGAAATATGATTCTACTCTTAGAGAAGGAATTAATTTTTTATTAATAATGCATCCACTTTTTGAAATAGAGGATTTATGTCATCCACCCATAGATTTGATGTTATAAACAACCAAGCAATAACTAGAATCCTAGGAAAGTAAATGAAGCCCAGGTACATTGTTGACCTAATTATTCAGAATCAAATTATCTAAGTGAAGCCTTTGGCTGGAGAGAGAGATGAGATGGAGACCAAGAGCTGAGTGTGCGTTAGGCTGACATCATTGCATTGCTAACTCCTAGTGATTTTCTGTGCAGACTTTCTTGTTTTGAGGTGTGGCTTTTTTTCTTTTTAATTTCCTTAATGTTTTTAAGAGAAATGTACAAGAAGTCATGGGTTTGGACATATTTACTGAAGTACTTGTCCCCATATGTTTATCTCTAAGACACAATCCTTTGAAAAAACATTTAATAAAAGAAAGACAAAAAAGAGCAGCTCTTCCAGTCAGTGACTCCCAACTGCTTTCTCTGTCAGTCCATCCGGGAGCTTGAGGGACAGCCAGGACACCATGACGACTGTCCCCAGCCAGGGTATAGGGCTTCCTAAAGTGGAAAGGGGATTGTATTAAAGGAATTCAAACTCTCTCTAACTCAGAGTCCGTGGGTCTAGAACCTAAAAGACTAAAGACCCATACAAATCCCTGATGTCTAAATTTTTTCATTCCTACACACACAATCATTTTTGACCAAGCATCAAGTGAATTTATTCTGAACATTTAAGATGTAAGAAATGACACACTTTTATTATTATTATTACTTTTACATCAAATTAATTCAAGCTCTAAGCTCCCACCCTAAACCAGGAGGTGAGAAATTTAATTTCAGTAGTTTTCAGTGGACTCCTTTCTAGGGTTACACAGGAATCCAAAGGCATGACGTGAGCCGAGAAATTGGGGAAGAGCCTCCACATCTCCACCCTGCTTGGTCACTGCCGACACTCCTGCATTCCGAGGGCTCCATCTGAAGTGGGGTGCTCTATCTCCTTCCAATGGTCATGGACAAGGGCCACAGGAGCCACCACTATTGATGGTGGTTCTGTCAGGGCCCTGCTCCAAGTGGAGGCATGTCCTATCATTCATACCACCCACCGTTACCGGGCCCCCCCTCACGTGGGGAGTGGGCCAGCCTTCTCCCTTTCACCTGGACCAATAGATGTCAATTCCCCAGCTCTGGCTTTCATCCCTCCTCAACCCCCACCCCTATACCAGGAAGACTCCTTTTAAAGTTTACAACCTCCCTGAGGGATGGGGAAAGGGGATGTTGGGGGGATTGAGACAGTTCCTGTGGTAACAGATGATACATCAGGAAGTCAGACTTTTAGAAATGCAGTATGGACCTTTCTTTCCTAGAATGGGGTAGGGAAATGCTTTCTTTCCATCCTAAGTGATCCATAATAGCAAATAAACAACACAAAACCAAGCAGTGTTTTTTCTTCATAATGCCCTGTTACCCCTTTACATGTAACTGCCATGATCAGGTGCCAGGCTCATGCACCAGTATGGACTGGGTCCTGCAATATACAAAGCAGTATGCTAGGCTTTGAGGTGCAGCAGGAGGAAGGGAGACATAGTATTTTGCCCTCATAGAGATTACAGTGTAGTGGGTATGTCGGGAAATAAAGAACAAATGATTGTAAATTGTGTTAAGCCCTGGGACAGGGCTAGTGCAGGTGGGGCACTAATTTGGACAGTATTTGAAGAAAGCCTCTGAGGTGTTGCCTTTAAGCGAGGCATGAAGACTGAGAAGGACTCGGCCATGTAATCACACTTCCCCAGGGAGTGGGCTCGGCAGGAACAGCAGGCCCTAAAGTGGGAAGGAGCTTGGCCATTGTGGGGAAAGAAAAGGAGGTCAGTGTCGTTTGAGCCCAGTGAGGAATGGGAAAAGAAACCTACCACAAAGACCGGGAAGTTAGGCCGGAGCTATCCAGATGTTGGAAACCATGGTAAGGAGGTTGAATTTCCTTTAGGCCCCTGGAAAGTTTTAGGTAGGGGAACTAAGGAATTTGATCTAAATGTTAAAGATCACTCTGTCTGCTGGGTGGAGAATGGATTAGAGGGGGGAGACGTGCTCATATTTAAACATGTTAACACATCTGTTGTGTATAGAGATCTCAGGAGTTTAGAAGGTCCTCTCAGGTCACTTGCTCCTGGACTTTCCACTACTCCAGTCCTCTCGATTCCTCCCAACCCAAGGTGGGTATGGCGATGGTGTCAGTGGGAAGGGAAGGGAAGGAGCTGGTTCTGGGCTCATGGGAAAATATCTCTGCATCACTGTACTGACGGTCTTTCCCCTCAGATGCTGCTTGGTGCCAATAGTAGGTTGGACCCTGTTGTTTTTGCCCCTTGGGGTCAGAGATAAGAAGAAATTGACATTTTGCCAGTCCTTTCTAGTTATTCAGGCTGGATCCAGTTTCTGATATTTATGGAGTTCTTTTGGAAAAAAAGAAAATATTTGTTGTCTTCCCTATTAAATCAAATCAACCAAAGTCTATTATATTTAAGTTATCATGTCAGCCCTTTCAAGATACTGTCATGAAAAGTCATGATTTTATTCTTTAACCAAACTCTCCTTATATTAACTACAATTCCAAATTCAATGTATTTTATAAAAGTGAATAGAACGGTTATAAATCACCTCCTCATGACAACTGTAAGAGCAAGTACTATTATTATATGCATTTTACAGAAAAGGAAATTGAGGCACAGAGAGGCTAAATAAGTAGAACTCATAACCAGTATTCAAACCATACCATCTGTCTTCAAAATCTTTCCCTTAACTCCTATACTTTGTTACCTCTCCATTTAAAAATTCTGTTAATGAGAAGAATGAACTCATTCTACCAGTTTCTTTCTTTCTTTCTTTTTCTTTTAAACTGTAAATTCCAAATTCACTCACTTGGCTTACACAGAGAAATTCTGTAACGCTCCCACATGGTATGGGCGTGAGTGTCAAATGCTGATGGTGACTTCTGTTTGATTCACAGGATTATTGGGACTTTGCAGAACTCCGCTGAGTTTTCAGAAGCCTTTCATTGCCGCAAGAATTCATACATGAATCCAAGAAGAAAATGCCGGGTTTGGTGATCTTCAGAAGAAGCCATGTGGCCCTTGGCTAGACTTGTCAACACCAAGGAAATGGGGAACTCCATCCAAGAGACTGGGCCACGAACTCACTGTTATTACACAGGAAGACTCACGGAGATGAGCGCATCATAATCAAAATGAAGTTAAGCTGTTCTGGAAAAGGTGTGGAGGGAGGAGGACTCTAATGTCTGTCAAATCCATCAGTTCTCACTGTGTAAATAATGATAATCTCAAGATAGTATTACATTCACTTCTGTTTCTCATGCGATCAGGCAGGTTGATGACTCTTGAAAACGGTGTTAACCGTTATGTAGAGCAGATTTCCAATTAAAGGGAGGAAGAAGAGGTTGAGGAATGTGCTTGGCACCAAAAGCACATCAGTGACGTGGGAGTTAAAAACACATTGCTGAAATTTTATTTGTACTTTTATTTGCGACCTTTATGCTCCTTCAAATCTCTTCCAAAGAATTCTTATACATACTGGGGCCTTGGGACTTATGTAGTTTTAAACTCACTTTTCCAGACATCAGTTACACATTCTGAGATCGTTTTATTTGAAGCACTTAGGGCTAAATGAATGTCTAAAACTGTTTCGTTGTACCTGTTTTGACTGATATCGATATTCCTGAGGCTCCCTACAATTTTGTAAGCAATTTCTTGTTCTCTCTTTCTTTCTCAAAACTTGGTCTTTTTAAGATATTTGTAGCACTGTATAAATAATAATTTTTATATTTAATTGTTAACTACATTTATGACTAAGTAATTGTTATTATAGGTAATCATTGAATATTGAAGTTTCTGACTGAGATAAATAGTTATGAACCAAGATCTGTAAAGTGATGTACAGATGAACATTTGAGATTTTTTAAAACTTATAAATCATATTGATGAAAAGCTTTAAGTACAAACTTTGGCTTAAACATTGCCATTGGACAGTTGTCTGAAGATACGTAAGACTTGTGATTTACAAGCAGGATTTTCACAATTCAATCTGTCCCTAAGGTGGCTAGAATAAAAGGGCAAACCTGCATCTATGTAGCTCTGCATCTCCTCATCTTTTCAGATTTCTTATCTGATGGCAATATTTTGATAATAAATTGAAATTGTGAGCCCATGACTCACTAAGGTTGCTGTGTCCGCTGTCTAGCTTTGGATTGTGCTTTTTTTAATAGAGTTTGGGGAGGGGACTGTTTAGGCTCTGATAGGAACTTGTCTTCTGAGTCTTTTATGTTCTTCTCTGTTCCCATCCTGTTCACTACTTTAGTTCATTTCATTACTTGATTAATATTTTACAAAAGAGGGAGGTATACTTCCAAAATCTTTATTTTTCCTAACAAAACACGAAAGTGAGGATTTCATGTTTTTCCTGCTTGTTGGTTTTCCTGCTTCTTGAAAAATGCCCATTTACCTTTTTAAAAAATGTTATTGAACTACAACATATACACAAACATTTCATAAAGCTTACATGTACAGCTCAATGAACTTTCTCCAACTGAACACAGGCCTGTAACCAGTGCCTATAAGAAATGAAATATTGTCAGCTACCGAGAAACCCCTTCTCCCAACCATCATGTCACTCCGCCAAGGGCAACTACTGCCCTGATTTCTAAAATGACACATTAGTTTTGCCTGTTTTTGCCTTTTATGTAAGTAGAATCAACCAGCATGTATTCTTTGTGTCTGACTTCTCTCATTCAGCATTATATTTGTGAGATTCAGCTATATTTTTGCATTTGATCGGGGGATCCTTCATTCTCATTGCTGAATGACATTCTAGTGTGTGACTATACTAAATTCATCCATTCCATTGTTGACAGGCACTTGAGAAGGTTCCAGTTCGGGACTGTTTTGAACATGCTTGCATATTACCATCCCTTTTTACTTGAGATTTTAATTGACTCATTTCCACAAGTCCTTCCTAAAGTTCTTATGACTATCGAACATATAGTTTCAAACTAACAGTGGAGATTCTTATCCTTTTCTCTTTTATCACTACCACCATTATTATGGATAATTGAAAATATACTTATGTGGATATTTTCTTAAGCTGAAAACATTTGTAAATAATGTTAGTAGTTGGAGCGATAGGAGCATCCAGCTCTGAAGAGGACAACTATCTTGGAATCATTTAATTTCTATCCTGTTAGGGCAGCTGAAGAACCAGAAAGCAAAAGTGATTAGTACAAATAATAAAAAGACACTAGACTTGCCACTGCTAGCCCTTGAAAATGTAGCCTTCTGTCTTTACAGAGGGATTTGAATGAATTTTTCTGGGAAAAGAAAACCTCTCCAGTGCGTGGATCTCCTCTTTCTAGAAATATCAGATTTTCTGAGGCCAGGGGACAGACCAAAACCAGAGGACCAAATACCTCCCCATCCGCTACACAAAGGACATCAGGACTTGTACATGGCACTGTTGTTGAGTTGTTTGGAGACCTGTAGTCTCTCTCAGCGTCTCCCAATCATCTGGAGTTGTTCCATCAGATAAAGCTCATCTATAATCTCACATGTAAATCCAATTTTAGCATGGCTGACTCTTGGTCAAAGAAAGAGTCTAAAAGCTGAGACAGTCAGGGTTGGTGGCCTGTGTGGTTCAGGGATGAGGACAAGAAGTTCTCAGGAGCAACAGTAAGGAGCCTGCCTCCATACTACAATGCCCATGTGAATTCTACATGCAAGGTGGAAAGAATGCTATCCTGAGGAAAGATTTCTTTCTTGTTCTAGTCATAGTCTGTCACAAATGACAAGGTGACCATGGGCATTAGATCTGTTTTCTGGGGCCTTTGCTTTTTCTACCTGAAAAAAAGAGAGAATTAGATTCAGCAAGAGAAGGAGAATGCATTCTATACTGTCTTACTCATAATCTGTCCCCCAGTCAAGAACCCTGGGGTAAGATAACTTCAAAACTCCTACATAAATGTCTGAATCTAACAAGACCACATTATAATCCAAAGAAAAGATCAAAGTTTGATTGAATTAGGGTCTGTGCTGTTCTTACATTTTTCTCAAAAGCCGTAATCATTCTCATTGTCACAGATGGAGTTCTCAACGTAGAAGAGACTGGAAATAAGACTCCACTCTGTCAAAGATGGAAAATCAGAAAGTTTTATCAGGTTCCTATCTCAAAAATACAAAATTAAAAGCAAACATTTTTCATACTACTGCTTTTAGGCCTAGTCAGCCCCGTTCTGGGCTCCCCCAACTTCCACCCCACGCGTAAACCTCCAGAGCATTTATATCTTGAGAACTATTAAGACCAAATGGAGCTGTTATCTGTATAATCTTACAAGACCAGCTAGCTTCAAATTAAATCTTTTCAAATGGAGTAATATTAACTATTTTACCAGTATTTTCTTCTCCCAAAGATACCAGAGTTTTCTGATCTGATTTCTTTTCAAAAGTTCAATGGCAAGATTGCCAAATGCTGTAGAGAGTCACAGGCATAATCAGATGACTCAGGAGAAACCAGTGTCTTTGTGCACCATGCCTAGACTGAAGAACTTGACTTTTGGTTGGTCAGGTGAAGAGACGTGCCACCTGTGACTGGTGTCCAAGTGGCACATGTTTATTGCATTCTAACCTCTAACAATGTTGTCTTAATGTCAACACCTTTGTATTTTGTATTTTGCTTTTCCTCTGAAACAGTGAGAAACACTCCTGTCATTTTCAACTTCATAGCCAAACTGCTGTGCTTCTATTTTCTGTTTGAGAAAGCAGACCCTCCAGGCTGTGCAAGGGAAGCCTGGCAGGAAAATGAGCATTGGCTCTGCAGGAAACTCAGCTTGGGCAGGGCTCTCAGCTTGGGCAGTGAAGAAAGAGTAGGAAGTCTAGCCACTGTGACTCATTTTTATATTTCTGGATTGTCTTTCTACCCAGAAACTAACAATAATTTTTTCAGGTATAAGCCATATTAACATTTGATTCTACTTCTTTTTTTTTTTTAATTTACTTATTTTTGTTGCAGATGTTTCTCCTAAAGGTACTTAGTGTCATCTCTGATCTGATCATCTCAAATTATAATGCATCCTAAAAGTTTCCTCTAGATCCAAGAAGACAAAAATAGGGTCAAATACCTGGAATATCATTACCTTGGTGCAAACCTCTCAACATAGCATGCTATCAATGCACTGTCTCCCAAAATACAGCATCAAATAAGTAATGATAAAATGTTTATTGCAGTTTTATCTATAATATCAAAGAAATCGGGAGAAAAAAACGAAATAGCAGAAAATATTTCATTTGTTCAGAAAGAATATGAAAAGAATGCAATGTTGGATAAGCATTATGATTTCAACTATGTTAAAATATTGTTGCATAGAAAAAAGAGTTGGAAGAATATATGCCAGAAATTAATAGGGAATGTCTCTGAGTGGTGTTATATAGGTGATTCTTATTTCCTTTTTTCCCTTCATTTTAAATATTTCTGTAAGCTGAAACATTACATTTTAAAAGTCATCTTAAAACATGTTATTTAGAAGAAAGGAAGTAGTAAGAGAGAAAAGGTGGAAGGGGGAAATTGACCAAAAAGTTGAAACATAATTCCATTGAATTTAAGATGTGTTCACTTATTTAAGAAGCTATCAGTTTGGTATCCTAAGGAAGCCAGTCAGTTTGGTCAGCAGCTCTCTTCCCCCGCCCCAACAGGCCAGGTCTCAGTTTTAGGAGGTGGCTTTGAAACACACGGCTTAACACGGAGCAGGAGAATCTGGTGGACCTTCTGCTGACAGTGCTCAAAGTGGTTCTGTGAGAACAAAGCAGGTACTCTGGAGGGGTTTTCTCTTTCCTGAAAATGCTAAAGGGTTGGCTGATCTGGCCACACTCTTCCAGCTGGTCTCACTCGCTATGGAACCCTAACATTTGCCAAACCCTGACTAAGGTTAAGGATACAGCCTAATACTGTGAAACAGAAGCCAATAAATTATACAGTGATCAGATCTAAGTGTTCCACCTGGTAAGCACCATGATTTACCTGGGTGTCACATGCTAAAATCATTTAGAGGTTGAGCAGGGAGGAGGCAGCAGGATACAGCTAATCCCAGGTGACTCACTGCTTATATGTGCTTATGTTTGACTTTGGTTGCAAATATGAAAATCAAACTTTTTCTGGTTTAGTCAGAACTGGGGGTTTTGTTGAGCCACACTACCATACGTGTGCATATGCGAGTAATTTGACCTTCTTTCTTTGTGTTGGCTTGACTTTCTCCAGAAGAAAGCCACAGTGGTCAACTGCATCCAGGCTCAAAGATGCTCTGCTTCCTTCCCAGGGGAAGGACTGGTTCTAACTGTAGTCTGTCAAATACTAGAGAAACCTTATTGGCTCATTTAAAAACATGCCTACTCCTATGGGTAGGGCATGAGGAAAGGGGGGAGTTGTAGAAATTGTGATCATTGATCCGCTACAGAGTCAGAGAAAAGGAGTTTTCCAGAAGAAGAAAGACACAGTTCCTAGAAGAAAGAGGAGAAGAAACAGATGTCTAAACACAATAATACTAGATACTTCTCAAATGCTTTGCAAAACATCTCAGTGTGGATTACATTGTGCATATTACATTTTTAATGTGTCAACTTTAGTTTTCTGTGACCAAAATGAAGACATTATACATTTTAGTTAGATTTAATGTTTAAGAAAACTAAAAATTATTAATAATAGAGAAGAAATAATGCTTATTTTTATTTTGAATGAGGCATATAATCTAGGTTGTTTGTATAAAGTTTCTGTTTAACATAACTAACCTGTGAGTTAATGTTAGTACCCCTGATTTTACAGATGGTGAATTTGCATATCACAAGGGTTGACTGGTTTGTCCAAATTCACACAGTAAATGACAAGGCCAGGGACCAAACCAAAGAAAGTTGAAGTCCAAAATCTACATAAATTTAACATCGAAGCTCTATATATAAAATGGATTTTAGATCAACTCATTGGTAGATAAACATACCCAAAACGTGTATCTTTTAAGAAAAATGAATGAAAAAATATATTTTCCAATTACTTTTATTACTTTACATAAACCTTTGTTATTTTTCAAAGAACACTATTTTAAACAATTATATCAGTAAACATCTATGTTCAAGGTACTATATTAGAAACAAAAATAAAAAATGGCTAAAAAGAAAACAAGATAAAGTAATATTCTTTGCCTTGGCACTGTACTCGTCCACTACAGCCATTCACTTATTCATTGATAAACATCGAGCGCCTTTTATGTGTTTGTACTATATCACACGTTCAAGGGCCTATTGGAAGATTATCTTCTACTGGACCCACTAGAAAATGAAAACCACTGGCCTTTTCATATACTACAGACATAAAAAATACACACAAATAAATGTAGCTGAATGTGTGATGTGCCGAGAGATACAAGAAAGTAATTGAGAATTCAGAGGAATTTTGTTTCCTAGCATGCCAAAGACATTCTGGAGGAAGTAACATTTAAGTTCCATTTGAGAGTATGGATGGGATTTGGACAACTGGAGAAGGAGGCATAACATATTTTGGCTAAGAGTATGTCGTATTTAAAATTAAGCAACAGAGGAAGGATTCCACAATTGCTCTATGTAGCAATGTTAGTTCTGGAAAAACAGCAAAGAGACTATACACTCTGAGACTGCCAACAGTTATACACATTTGGCTCTTGACATGTCTCGTACCAAGCAAAGTATTCCTTATTTGTTTAAGTAGTTTATGCTAGCCTCGAAGTTTTTTCATTATCATTCTACTTTGAAAGAAGTCCTGTGCATTTCTTGCACTTGCTAGAAGTTGTGTGAGGATGATAACATTCATCTTATTCCTGGGAATTGGAAATTCTACTCTGAGCCCAGTCCTATTGCTAAATCACTGCACAGAGCAAATAACTGAATTTTCATTGTCTCAGAATGAAAACCAGAGTTAGGATCAAGGCCTCCTCAAAATCGGAAGGTCAGGCAGATGGAATGTTTTGCAAACCAAATTCCTTGGAGATGGCGAAAGATACCTTCGTGCAGAGGAACTAGGGCATGGTGTCATGGAAAAATTTGAATCTAGAGAGCCGGATAGACTTGGGGGCACCCGAGGTCAAAGCTTGGCTACATGGCAAACATTTGGCTCCTCTAAGCCTCAATTTCCTCCTCTTTGAAATGGTCATAATCACATATACCTCTCTGGGAAGGATGCTGTATCTGTTGCCAAAAATATTATATTTTCAACTGCATTGAAATTTAATACCTTGATCATTACCTCTGACTTTTCCTTGACACTAATTAAGCTTGTGGGTCTTTAAAAACAAAAGGGGTTTTGGCTAAAAGACTAGAATTTTTTTAAATAAAAAAAACATATTGCCTTTTATGTTACTTTAGGTGAGTCACTTACTTGATCCCTTTTAAATCATTTTTCTCACTAGATACTCTTGAAACAGAAAAGGCACAAAACATTCAATCCTTTAAATAGCAGAGGATTTCTCAAAAGTAAAAAGAGCAAAAGCTAGTAACACACTCAGAACAAAATTGAAGTTTTGAGGGAGATGATAGTTTTGGGGTAAATAATTTATGCAAGTATCTTCACTTTGCTCAGAAAAATGTCATTGGCCCAGAGACCTTGGGAAAGCTATTTAAACTCCTTTGAAACTTAGCTTGCTCAGCAGTAAAGGGTAAAACTGTAGATGCACTTTGTCATTCAGATAGGTAGTAGGTAGACTAGTTCCCCGCCACCCTGCAAAGATGTCTGTGTCCTAATTTCCAGAACCAGTGGATATGTTAGGGTACATTTCAAAGGGGGATGAAAGGTCACACATGGAATTAAGGTTGCCAATCAGCTGACCTGAAGAAGGTGAGGTTACTCTGGGTCATCCAGACAGGCCCAGTGTAATCATCAGGGTTCTTCACAGTGCAGAGAGAGGCAGAGAGGTTAGAGAGATGTGAAATGAGAACCTCACTAGCTGTGGCTCCCCGTGAACAGGAAGGGCATCATAGGCTCAGACAGTCTCTGGGACCTGGAGACAACGAGGGAACGGCTTCTGCCCAGGAGCCTCCAGGAGGAACGCAGCCCTGCCGATGGCCCCAGGACACTCCTGTCAGATTTCTGACCTGCAGAACTCTCAAAGAATACATTTGTGTTTTAAGCCACTAAGTTTGTGGTAATTTATTACAGCTGCTATAGAAAACATACAATATAAGTAAATATTCATTGTAGCATATTTTATAATTATTTAAACTTTTAGAAAATTGTGCTAAGATTAGATATTATCTTCTAATGGGAAAATATATATGTAACTATAAAATTTGGCCCAAAATACTTACTGTTCTTCACTTACCTGTTATTAAATAGTGAAGTGTGTGGACATAACATCAATTTGGGATAACTAGATAGAAGTTGTCATTATTCTAAACAAATATGAGTAGTCATAACTGATTCACACACAAAGACTAAAACATTGCCCTTTATAAAATAAACATGTCATCTTACAGACGTTAGCTACTCAGTTAACAAGCCTTGCGTAGCGCCCACCTGCCCTCTCAGCATGCAAACCCATCAACCCCTGACAGGACCTTCCTTGTATAAGCACTAATATGTCAGGGAAATATTTATGACTTTATCCATTAAAGTAGCTAAACTATAAATTGTTTAGGAAAAGCTTTGAGAAAATAGAAACCCAGGACCATGGAGATGCTAATTATAAAGCAGCCTTGAGATTTCGCTGCACTTGGCACAATGCATTTTCCTGAAAGGTTATTTAAAGGTATTATTTTTATTTCAGACAAGCTAATGAATAATGAATTGCTCTGTCTCAGGAACTTCTGTGTTCAGCCTCAGGAGTCTGCCATAAAAAAAAAGACCTATTGCCCCTAATGCTCAAACATTAAAAATAAAGAGATAGTCACCCTGGCAAGTATGTGTGGTCCTTGGTAGCAACAAGAATATTCCTCATTCTTTAAAATGCACAACACTTATTCAATATTTATTGAGGTCTTTAGAGAAAAGTGAATGAACAGCCTCACTCTGTCTTACCTCACATCCATCACGCAGGAACAAACCCTCTATCCTCTCAACTT
Source organism: Tadarida brasiliensis (assembly GCA_030848825.1). Classification (NCBI taxonomy): domain Eukaryota; kingdom Metazoa; phylum Chordata; class Mammalia; order Chiroptera; family Molossidae; genus Tadarida; species Tadarida brasiliensis. The sequence continues at coordinate 24,640,101 of CM061260.1, forward strand.
TCTCCCAAATATTTCTTAAGAGTCCTATGGGAGCCGCACACATGTTCCATGGAAAACCAAGTCCATTAGTCTTCCCCACTGAAGAATTTCCTCCTCTATGGCTTCAGTTTTCTGCAAAGACTTCTCTTATAAATGCCAGTTCTTAATGCAGCAGCCATGCCCCAATGCCCACAATGCCTACAGCTGCTGATCCCCATCAAAGGGGCAGCCAGCCCGCGACTTGTCTCCAGTGATTCAGCTCTCAGTGTGCTGATGCCAGGCACCGAGGCATCGTCATCTGACCTGAGGGCTCTGTCTCTTGTTACTGCCCAAAATTTTCCAGCGTAGGATTTTTCCATTGCATCAACTACCATATTATTGACATCTTGTGTTCTCACATCTCATAAAGATTTTTATTTTTATTGAAGGGAGGGAAGAAATATATACATAATGTATGCTACATATAACATATCTTATATATAATAGAATATATGATGCTATACAATATAGAATATATAAATACCATATATACCTATACGTACATGTATATGTATGTGTGTCCATTCTCCTCTTTCTTTTTATAACAGAATTCCCAAGTTTCATCTGAGCTCGTGGCTACTCAGCTAGAGACTACATTTTCCAGCCAGTAGACATGTGATTACTTTTCAGCAAATAGAATGTGAACAGAAGCACTGTGTGCAACCTCTGGGTCGTATTACTTAGGAGGGAGATTGTTTGCACTCCAAGGTCCAGACTGGAACATACAAATGTGCTGATGAGCTAGTTCCAGATAGAAAAGTAGCAGGATAGAACCTGGGTTCCGGGGCAAGCTCACTCTGGGCCTGTTCTGGACTGTTAATGAGAAAGGAAGAAAGTCCTATCTTGTTTGAGTTTGAGTGTTTTATTGAGAGGAGCAGGGTTTCTTTCTTACAGCTGGTTAGTCTCTGTGCTAACAAAGGCAAAGGGTCATTATAAAGCCATTAACCTCTGGATGGAAGAAACAAAGGTTTAAAACTTATATATGAGTAACCAGAGAAACTGTATGGTACAAATTCAGGAACTGTGTAGTCAATGTGGGCATAGTGAGAAGAACAACTGTGGGCTTAAATCTCAGATGTTATACATTACAAACTGTGTGACAGTCTGGAAACCAACCCTATGTGGGATTTCACATGACAAAAGAGAATTATGTTAAAATAAATAATGTTTTTATGTCCTCTGTAAGTACTTCTCTCATGTTGGTGCCCAGGCCATCATAGTAAAATGATTAAATAAATAAAATTTAAAAGACAGAGATGTGTCCCAGTCATCAGTGCTAGCTACTATAACAAACACTCCCCAAATTGGAGAGCAAGATCAAAATTGTGTTTGCCTTCACCTGACGTCCAATGCACCTGGGCAGTTTTTCCAGGGGGCTCTTCTCTAACCCATGACTGCTACCCAGCTCCTTCTAACATTTTACCCAGTCTTGAAATTCTTTGCTCCCACCACATGGATGGGGTGATATAGAGAGAGGGCCTGGGGAAGACACACAGAGTACATGTCACCCAGGCCTGGAAGTGAAAGCCAATATTTTCACTCACATTTCAGTGACCAGTCACACGCAAGACTGGGAGTTATAAGGAGCTCATGAATATTCATAAGTGTTTACAGTCTCTTCCACAGCAGCCGTTTTGACTGCTCTGGAAAGCAACAGCCCCAAACATATTGTTTATGATCTTTTGTCCCATTAAACTCCCGATCCCCTGCAATTCTGTGAAATATGCTCTGAAGTGTATTCTGCAACATATGCCAGAGAGAAAGGATTCAGAAATAGCTTCCATTCTACAACACCAGCCCTAATTTTATGGGATTTGAGAGATTAAAATTTATTTGTGAATTATTTCATTTGAAATTCTTGGTGAAATGCTAAATTACATCTTAACTTAGTTCCAAATGAGAATTTATTTGGCCTTTTCAAGATATACTCATAAACTGCTATGTGCAATAATGAATTGATATCATAGTAATAACCTGGTTATTAATTAACAGGGAAGGAGCAAAGGGAAGGCCAATGTTATAGGTATTCATTTGTACAGCTTTGCAGGAAGCTGTAGATTAACATTCCCCAGGGAAACCACCGGTCTGTCCCCTGCTGGGGGAAGGGACTAGACAGGAGAAGAGTAGACACATGCCCAGTAAAGTCTGAGTGACATAGGGAAGGCACTTGCCTGTCAGTCACATCTGAGAACAGGTCATTGGCCAGAGTAGGCGTGGGAAGATGAGATACTTAAACTCCTAAACAAAGGAGTTCTCCCTCTCTCTCTCTGTCTCTCTCTCTCTTGGGACTCTTGTTTCAGGCAGGGCAGGGAGGAGTGGGCTCTCACACTCTTCAGTTTGCCCCACAATGGCCCACAACCATGTGGACCTCACACAACGGACTAATGGACTGTAACTAGCCTGAGGTTACATCTGATCCAGCTCCACCATGGAGAAAACTTTGGACACTGGCTTTGCTTTTAGCTCTGCTGAATCCCCAGCTGCAGTTCTTCCGGGACTGGACTAAGGGAAATGGGACTTTGAAAACCCAAGAATGTAATTCCATGAAAATAAAGCTTTCTACCACATCTCATCCTCCCATGGGGGCCTCCAGAAGTGGTTATTCCAGTGGTACCCCAAGAACCCCACTCCCACTAGCAACAGAGAAATTTTATCAATGCATTTTTTTTTTTTTATAACAGAACCACGTTTTCAAAAAAGCTGAGCAAGGAAACAGAAGACTTATTCTCACAGTCAAGCTGTGTCCCTACCTGTCTGAGTGGATCTGGGAGAATCACCCTCTCTCAGCTCTGTTTTCTTATCTGTGAGAAAATAAGCACGCAAAACACTAAAGGCTGAAGAGGAAAAAGTTGAGTTAGATGATTTCCCAGGCATCAGCCACATCTCGTATTCCATGGCTCTCTAATTATAAATTATATGTCTTTGATGATGTGGACAGTTTCAGAAACCAGGATATTTTAAGAGTTTTCTATACATTGGATATCCTTATTTTAGAAGCTCCACCTTCCTTCCTATCAAACACATTAAAATGTATTCAGATTCTACTGAAATATACCTTATGTGTAACTATCCATGAGTTTCATAATTTGAAGCCAATAACATTTTTCAAGTCTAAAACATTTTAATGACCTTAACATTATGTCTGTAAGGCCCAATTCTACATTGAGCCTCCAAAGAATCATTCTCCCAGTTCTCACAAAATGCATTTCATTGTGGCTCAGTGGGGTCCACCATATAGTACTCCTACAAAGTGGAACATACATTTAAAATTCTATTCTTGCCCTGGCCCGTTTGGCTCAGCGGTTAGAGCGTCAGCCCACGGACCAGAGAGTCCCGGGTTCGGTTCCCCCTAGGGGAACGTACCTAGGTTTCAGTTCGTCCCCGGAGCTGGTTGGGGTAGTGTGGGTGGCAGCCACTCGATGTGTCTCTCTCACATTGATGTTTCTCTCTCTCTCTCTTCCTCCTTTTCTCCCTCCCACTCTATCTGAAGATGGATGCGGAAATGTCCTCGGGTGAGGATAAAAAAAAAAATCTATTCTTAAGAAACAGTGAGTGTACAAGTCACTACACTCACTTGGAAAACTGAAGGAACTGGAATACAGATTGGCAGAAAGGGTAGCCTAGCATGATAAGGAGACCCAGAGCCATTTAAGCAATATGGTTTGGCAGCCTTGATGACTATTATATGGTCTCAGAAAGTGTTTGTGGGGGCACATTTGGTGTATTTAAAAGGATCTAGAGATTTAAAAGGTAATTTAATTTTATGTGGAAACATTACAGGAGTTGAGGTATGAGAAAATGGGAAGCAAACCACTAAAAAATTACATGAGTTATTAGACTAACTGGTCTCTGATCTAAAGAATTCAGTGGGTTGAACCCTTCCTACAAAAAGTTAGACAGCATGCACAATCAACATTTCACATTACTTTCCATGAGCTCCTCAGAGAGAACTGTTGGCTGAAGTATATATCTGTACTATTACCCAGAAGGGCAATCCAGCTGGAGACACTACTGAGAAGTTCATGGAAAGAACAGTACTTCTCCAAAAGGACATTCTGCTCAGGGATCTCTGACCCTGTAAACCAGATCCAGCCCGGCCAGGCACACAGCCAGGTTTACCCACTCACACTGCTCACTTCTGAAGATTCCAGCTCTTCTTGCACAAGTCATCTGGGTTCAGTGCAGATCATCTGAGCTGGTGAAGACTGCGTCAACCCAGTAAATTCTTAATAGGCTTACCAGCATGCCATACAGCAGCCAAAATAAAACATTTGTGGCAACATAAACTTTCAAAATGTCTTTTACCACATGTTGACCTGATGGCTAATAAGCTTATTTGTCACTTGGAGGGAAGATAGAGGAAACTTCTTTCTTAACACTAATAAAATTGGGTGTTTGCACAATCAACGTCTACAAGGTACCAGCTTTCTTAAGAAATATAAAATGAACATAATAATCTCTCTGTTTGAATGTCTGTGGATTATGTACCATGAAGAACAAACTTAGAATTAGTTGGCCTTCACAGCCTGATCATTATGAGATAAATCAATTTTTTTTAATTCAAGATTACAAATAAAGTTGTCATGTAAGGCCAGTAGTGAAAATTAGGGAAAACTATTTTGAAACCTTGGTTCATACTGAAATTGACTGGTTTTGGCAAGCATCTAACTAATTACAGACCTATTTTGTAATTTGGAATTAGGCCAAGCCATTAAGATAGCTTATATGAAACAGCCCAGACTAATAAAGGAGGAACTCAAAAATTAGGATGAACTGAAAGTGAGCAGAGCAGCTGCTGAACACCTGGTAGCTAATAAAAATTGAACTCAAATGGTTGAAATATATATACAGTAAAAACCATGTCAAGATGATTATTTACAGAGAAAGAAGGAACACTACAAGAAGAAAAGAATTCAAGTTTACAAAGTAATGGATTCTATTTCAAATAGTCTACAGAGGATCTCAGTGGCAACCAATAACTGGATTTTGATAGAAGTGGAGAAAAGATGGCAGAAAATTCACGTTCTATTTGTAAATCTATGCAGAGAAATTGACCATCAGAAAGTTAAAATGCTCTTATTACTATTTCTTATTAACAACTCCAAAAGGAAGAGAGTCGTTGGAGCCTTTCCCTCTTGCCTACAACTCTCACAGCATCCTTTCCTTAGTCCCTCCCTCTGGCCTCACCCAACCCTCACATGCAGGACTGAGCCTGTGCAGACACCCCATGTGCATAGAAGCACAGGTTTGCATGGTAGGAAAAGGCAAGCTTGTCAGAGTCAGGTACCCAGCACCGATCACAATGCCTGGCACAGAGTAGGAGTTTAATAAATATCAGGCGAATGGCTCGCAAGCATTTTAAGAATAACAAACTTGATCTTATATTCCCTCAAGACCCCATTGGCCCATCCAATAAATAGCTCCCACCAGAGTCATTGGATGCGTGTGTGTTTACATGACAATCTCCCAGGTCAGAGGAACGCATTCGAAAAGAGACTAAATACCTGAACCCTAATGCCTAACCCAGCACTCAGAATGGGAGACAGAAGAACAGTTCAGAATCCCTCAGCTTTTACAAAACACATGCAGCCTCATCTTTCCATCACTTACCTTAAAGAATGACAATGTGATGGTCTCAAGTCTTCACTTATCTGAAGTCACTAGTATGGACAATTTTAAGACTTAAAGGAAAGAGGGAAGGAGAATAGAAGAGGAAATGGGAGAGAGGGAAGTTCTATGAGCTCCGCTGACTTACAGGTACTGTTCTGGGTGCTTTAAATACAATGTCTCATTTAGGTGTCAAGCTGTTAGATCTTCTGTTTACAGACAAGGGAAAAGAGGCTGCAGAAGCATTTGTTTATACAGGTACTTAGCTGGAAAAATGGCAGAGCTGGGACTGAAATCCAGCCTTTTTTTTTTTTTTTTTTTTTTTTTACTATTTATCTCTTTCAAAAGTATCTTTTCATTTGTGTTTGGCTCAGGTGTTACATACAATCAAAGGAATCACAGTAACGCTCTATTCCCTTGGCTTGTGGCATGTCTGTCTCTCTCTTTGCCAAGCCTTGTACTTTGCCCCTTCAGAGCCCAGCTCAACACTTGAAAGAAATTTCTATTTTTTATTCTACTTGCCTTACTCCAGTCACTAACAATGATATACCACTGTTATGTGTGGAATTGTGTGCCCCACCTCCCGCAAAAGATGTTTAGGTCCTAAGCAATAATACCTTATTTGGAAATAGGGTCTTTGCAGATGATCAAGGTGAGTTCATTAGGGTGGGCACTAATCCAGTATGACTGGTGTCTATATAAGAAGGGGAAATTTGGACACTAACAGTCAGGCACACAAGGAGACTGCCACATGAAGACAAAGGCAGAGATCAAGGTGACGTATCTACAAGCCAAGGAATGCCAACATTTGCCAGCAAAGCACCAAAAACTAGGAGAGAGGCATGGAATAGTGTCTCCTGCACAGCCCTCTGAAAAAACCAACCTTGTGGACACCCTGATCTTGGTTTCCAGCCTCCCAAACTGTGAGACAATACATCTCTATTATTTAAGCTACTCTGCTTTAGAACTTCGTTAGGACGCCAGGAAACTAAGACAGCCACCACGCAGCAGACACTAGTGTGACAGATAACAGCTGCAGATTATATAACACCAATTATTCAGGAAGATCAAATGAAAATTCAGAAGGCAAAAGTAACCCAATATTTGTTCAATATGTATTTATTCTACTCTGATTGCTATAGTATTCAGAAAATTGGGCCATCAGATGTAACTGAGTATTATAATTACATTAATTGTTCACAAAAATAAAAGCTTTTAGTCTGGTAAGTAATTTTAATGCTTCCTAGGACTGTATTCTCCGAGAGGCATGCATGTGAAATTGGCAAACGTGTTTTTCATTCACAGAGGAAATGGATATTGCCCAGAAATGGGGAGATGTTTAACTAGTGAAACTCAGCCATAAGTTTCAGCTCAGTGCAGGCAGGTGATGGTTTTGAAGACCCGGGGAAAGAACAGCAACAGACAAGGACACCTCTTCCCAGAACCTATAGGAGTAGCCTCTAACAGCCCAACTCAGGCAATACTTTCGTATGCATTTCAAGTTTGCTTAAAAGCACAAAGGGAATAGATTCAAATAGTATGGAAAATAAGATTGTGCTTTAGTAGACCCAATTCAATTTGTTGGCAAATATTGAAATTCACTTGTGAATTAGTTGGTAAAAATCATCAAGCACAGAGTTAAGATAACTTCCATTGTGTATGAAGTGAGGTTAGTCCACACCCGGAAAAGAAAAAGAGACCCTGATAATCGGTTACATAGATCAGCACATTCTGTATTTTTCTGTATTATTTCTCATCGGCCTCCAGCCACCACATTTCTTCCAGCTCATCAGAATGCATCATTCAAGAAAATATTTTAAAATTTACTGAGCAACTATTATTCTTTCTTTCATTAATTTAACAAATATATACTTTGCATAGGGAAGTGGGCGCTGTCCTAGGACACAGTCTGCCCTCTTACAACTCACCCTTGAGCTCGTTTGTAAATGTGTGTTCCAGGCAAAGGGAGAACTTACAAATGTAACATACCCGCAAGAAGTTTGTGGTGTTTTGTGATGGCCAGACCCATACAGTTTTCTCAAATAACAATACCAGTCCCCACTCCATATCTATGATGGCAGCAGGGGCAGCCACTTTCTAATTTCATCCTGCCCCCAAGGACTATACACATCACCTCTATCATCTATAATCTAAAGCAGATCATGATCACTGCTATAAACCCAGATAGAAGCTAAGGTATTGCTGTCCCTTGGGATCTAAAGAAGATTGACTTAAATCCCCAGTTTTGTCCTGTAACTCATAAGCACCTCCAGCCTCCACATTCTGCTCTGCCAACTAATTTTTTACTCTGCCTCGTGAGATTAACTTTATTTCCACCATTTTCAAACTAAATGTGTCTCCCCAAAAATAAATAACAAAATTAAAGCCTCATTCTGCAAACACTCTACGACGAAATGCCAATGTCTACATCCTGACTCTTTAGGCTACTCTGTGTTGAGGTAAAAAAAAAAATATCCAAACCTGTAAAGAATTTTTGTAAGAGTTTACTTGAGCCAAAATAACGACACGAGCTGGGAGCAAGATCCCAAATGCTCTGGAGATGACCAGTTTTGCAGCTTCTTTTATACATTTGGAATTAAGAAGGGAAAGCAAGGAAGATGACCTGGAGGTGGGGAAAGCAAGGCAGGGATTCAATTTCATGATAGTTAAGAAAATTATGTGATCTCTTGAGAGTGGTCCAATCTAGAAGGAGGGGTCTGAAAGGGGTATTTCAAAGGTGTGTTAACCTAGATGCACAAAAACAATGGACAGGGCCTGCTTAAGGTAAAGATAAGTCTTTTCCTTAAAAAGTCATATGACGGGGGTGGAACTGTCCAACATGACCTGCCCAGTTATGGAGTTAGGATCAGATCACCTGTGAGGTTACTTTCCATAGAACCACTTTTCACCCCCATCTGCCATGTTACTCGGCTATTTCCCCCTGCTCCCCCCCCCCCCCGCCTTGTCTCACAGCTCACTTGCAGTGACTGGGCCACTTCTTTTATTGCCAGATCTTTTACTCCTCTATTACCTGTTTGGGGGATTATCAAGACCTTATCCTAAACAAAGGCAATTTCTTCCCTAAAAATTCTGTTACCTGTTAATGAGATTTTTAAAATCTCCACTACGGACTATTAACCAAGCACTTTGGTAAAACATAAAACAGAGATAGTGATTCTGAAAAGACTTAAGTAAGGAGATGACATTTAATTGAGTTTTAAAGGCTCAGCAAATTTCTTCAGGCCAAAAATGAGGTGGAGGAGATCACACAAGGAAGGGGAAAGAAATGTAAGAACACAGAGCAGGTTTCAGGGGTCTTAAGTGATATCCCAGGCATCTCACAAGGTGAATTCCAGATCAGTGTGAAAAGACACCTTGAGGTGAGGGAGACAGAGCATCTTGAAAAATGATCTATGGAAGTAAGGCTTTATTATTGATCCCCCCAAATTTTTGCTTTTCATGACATGACTAATCTGTGTTTCAAGTTATCAGCTCTACAAATTGGTTTGTAGCAAGTCAACGACACATATTAGGTACTTAGAATGTGATAGGCACACTACTAAGCATTGGTGATGTAAAGTGGATAAATACTCGAAATGTTAATACACTGGGAAGAATTAGTGCAGAGCTTCCTAGGCAGTGTGCCAGGACAGACACACCATCTGTATCAGTAGCTGCATCAAGATATTGACCCCTTTCATCTTTGGGGTAACTAAGGACAACCTGGGGTGGCCAGAATCTCCATCCAGTTGTCTCCAGCCACAAGCATCCTTTTTCTTTGACATCAGAGTGCAACACAAACACTGGGTACCATGGCAATGGTTGGGACGCACTGGCAGAGATTAAGACATGATTGTAGAAGCCCATGTGAGCTAGATGAGAGTAATGGTAAAGAGCACATGAACTTGAAAGCTATTTATGAGGTAGGATCAACAGATGGTCTTATATCTCATCAGCCACCAACCACCACACTGCTTCCGGCTCTAACTCCTTAGAAAGCATTCCTTAAGAAACTGTATTAAAAGGTACTGAGCAACTACTGATTTTTTTCGTGCGCTGAACAAATATTTTGCTTCTAGAGTTGGCCAGGCACTGTCCTAAGACACAGTGGTAGATGGGACAGGTAGTTTCTGCCGTCATAAAACCTATCCCTAAACTCAGTCATAGATGTGGTGCTTAGGGGATCGCAGTAAGATTTTTGTGGGAGGTGAGGGTGAAGAGAAGACAATGGCTGTTTAAAGGGAGGAACTTCTACAAGTCATCCACCAGACAGGAAGGGGTGCAGTTGGAGAATTGAAAATAGTGAAACCTGGTTCTAGAGGGAGAGATTTTTATTGCCAAAAGGGGCTGAGAAGTTCTGAATTTCAATTATTTGTTTTCTGCTGTACCTCTATACTTTTTGCTTGTTGAGCACCTCAAAATACGGGCCTTGAGAGAGTATTAGCAGAGGGGAAGTCGGAAGTGGGTGCCACATGAGCTTTATAGGGGCTTTGCTCAACTTCACAGCATTAACCTTGTTTTCTTATTTTTGCTATACACTTTTGAAAAAATTTGTAAGCATTCTTATTCGTTTGTTTCTTTAATGCCCATTTATAATAGCATCTTGTTCATGCTCCAAGGATGCATAATTTTGTCTTATCTAAGGATACTAATGGCAGTTTTCTTTTCAGTGTTTGTATGTTTCTGCATAGTTTTGGTTTCTTCAGGTTGTCTATTTCTGCGTAGTTTTTAGTTTTTATCTTTTACATTAAGGTTCCTTGGGGTATCTGGTTTATCTGCTCATCTTTTAAGGAAAAGGCAATAAAAAAGCTGAATCGAAGCTCTGGTGGTGGATGGCTTTTTGATTGTGGGTTCGTGCTTTTTGATCTTTAACCCAAGGGCAGAAAACTGGCAATCCACAGGCTGATTCTGAAACAAACGTGTCTGTGTTTTGTTTTGGTTTTCAAATAGATTTGCGTGCCTTTCACTGCGGCTGTAACCTTTAACTACCTGCAAACCCCACCACTCCTTTTTGACTTAAGCTACTTTTAAGCTTGAAATTCCTACCTAATACTTTTTCTACGAGTCAAAATCTTGCGTATCTTCTAACACATGCTCAGATGCCTCTTGCTCTGAGACACCTTCTCTAATGCCCTCAGGCCTACTTCAACTTTGCCTGATCTGGTTCCACCAACTTTCACTTCTCTGTCAGAGCCCTTGCCCCTGTCCTCCGTGGGATACTCTGTGTGACCGCCTGTCCTGTGGAGGCAGGGACTCTGTTTCAGGCATGTTAGTCTCTCATATAGTAGCTTTGGTTAAAAAAGAAAAAAGAAAACTCAAGAAATGTTATTTAAAAACCTCTGTGCTCAATGGGGCAGGAGTTGAAGGAAGAAAAGGAGAACAGGGGAACATAGATCAAATTTGATACTCATCCCTGAGTATTTCATTATTAAAATCATGAACTATAATCCACCCCCTCAACCCCCAAAGCAAGCAACATGCCACGCCAGGCTGCAATGTGGCTTCAATAGACTTTCAAATGATTTCGCAGAGCATAATCTGTTTCACATGACAGAACATTTCTCAAGCTGTAACAGAAAGAAGAAAAAAGACCCCCAACATATCCAAATGGAAGAGGGAAGAGTTCTGCATTTGGAAAGGTAATTTTTCCTCATTTGTGATCATACGCCCTTTGAGAATTCAAGCAAGATAAAGCATATGTCTTGGCATATCTGCAAAGGTGCCCGGGCACAATAAATCTGTTTGCGGCAAATATTTTGAAGGAAGGCAGTGTTCACATATCTGAGGCCTTAACATCTCTGTGGCTTTATTTCACCATGGCCTCAGTTGTAAAGTATCCTTGATGTTCCTAAGTGTTGTGGATTTTTTGGTTTACTTATTTTATTGAAACATACTTGACATTCAACATCGTATAAGTTTAAGGGGTGCACATATTTATTTGACACATTTATATTTCAATATGATTGCCATTGTAGCATTAGCTAACGTCATATAATTATTATTTCTTCTAGAGCTGGGGACAACTAACAACTAATCTCTCAGCAAGTTTAATGTTCATAATATCGTTTTGTTGCCTATAATCACTGTCCTGTGTATTGGATCTCCAGGGCTTATTTATCCACAAGTACGTACTCTCAACATCTCTCCCCCTCCCTTACCTTCCACCCCCTCAGCGCCTGATTCTCACCATTTTACCCTCTGCTTTTTTAAGTTCGTTTTATTTTTTTAGATTCCACATATAAGAGCTATCACACAGTCTTTGTCTTTGTCTGCCTGATTTATCTCACATGGCATCATGTCCTCAAGGTCCACTCCTCTTGTCGTATGGCAGGATTTCTGAGCAGCACGGACTTTTGCCTGCATCCACCCATTCCCACTTACAGTCCCAGGAACACGATCTGTCTTCTCATCCGTGCAGCACTCCATCCGCAGCCAAACTGGTCTGCTCCTTTTTTATTCAGCCACTCATGCTGGCCCAGTCAAACAGCATTGACCAACCCTTTCTTCCTGTTCAGCTCTCCCTTCCAAGATGGTTTGAACATTGTGGTTTTTAAATTTTTAAGAAAGCCCTGGCAATTACCAAATACAGACTCATTCACGGGACAGTAAGCAAAGTATGTTTAGATTCACACCAAGTTAGGACTCTGCGAGGACCTTGAAGAACCAGACGGAATTTAAGGACTGTATGTCCACGTACTATTAAACTGGACGTGGTCGTTAACGGGAGGACTGTGGGGCAGGCGGCCTGAGTTCCTTCTCATCAGACCATTGCTTCGTGCAAACAGGGTGGCCTCGGGAACTGTTTAGCTTCTCTATGAGCCCCAACCCCCATCTGTGAAATGGGCAAAATAATTGCATCTATTTCAGAAGACGTCTGTGAAGATTAAATAAAATAAGGAGCTTGAAACACACTTCATAAATATCAGTGGCTGTACTTTGTATTAACAAGACCACCAAGGCTGAAACACAGTGTCATACAAATAAACTACCAGAACAGTTGTCCCTAGTTTTAGAAACTGGTTGGACCTCCATACCTGCCAAGTCCAAAGCCAGAACAAACTGGTTGAACAAAACCAGAAATATTCAGAATTTAATATTTAAACAAATAATTTTAATACATTTGGGAGTAAGAATTATAAAGGAATTAGAACCATATGGCTTCCAATTTTTTTTTATTATTATAAAGAAAACTTTAGAAGAAATGTAATAAACTGCCAGGTCAAAAGCAATTTTTAAAGAATCTTTTGCTTTTATTAAAAAGAAAAATGTGATGGGCCCGAAAATTCACATTTTTCCTCCTGCCTAAAGGTATATATCATGGCCCATTTGCAGAAACCACCCTCCGCACTCTAAAGAGGGCCTGGATGGGGATGACACAGGCCTCTGGTAACCCAAACTGAACAAAAGAATAATCTTTTGCCTAACAGAATTAGCTTAATCACTTTTATTTGCCTTTCTGGGTAAAAAAACAAAAAAGTATTTTTAAGACAAACACTTCATAAAATGTACTTTGCTTTGTTACCGATGTGTTTATTTTGTTTGGTCTAACTAAGTCAGTAGTAAGTCAACATATACAAAATAGTTCATGTTGTTCTTTTACATATTTGGATAAATTGGTTGATTTAAAATTAATCTAAATTAGCTTTCCTCTAACCGTCATCCACAGAACATTATTTCTGGAATGTTAATAAATATGCTAGGAGAAAAGTGTACCAACACAAATGAGTTTGAAATAGAGGCATTTGTTATATATATTTATCAGTATGTCAAATGCACATTAGCATATAAAAGACTAAGATGTCCTGTGCTGAGGAAATCTATTTTTTAATCCACTTTGTCCCCAAATTATTTGAGCCTGGAACCCATTTTTCCTAGCTCTTCTTTTATCATCCCACTGAACACAATTTGCAGAAGTCCAATTTGAAGATACATTGATTACAACTGGGCAGGGCTTATTTTGCAATTCATTAAAGGGCTGTTAAACTGAAGATTGTCAAAGGTCTACATATTAATAATAACATCAACAACAATAATATGTACCACTTACTGAGCACTTACTAAGTTTTAGGGAAAGTACTTCTTCCCTACTCCTTGCTTTTTTTTTTCCCCTTGAAAAGAGTTTTTCCTCAACATTTCTGGCTTCTTGTCCCAACCTGGAATCTTCTTTTCTGAGGTGGAGTGCTATCATTGACCAAAAGCTATCGGTCAACGTTTCTGGGTTAAGTGGAGCTAATAGATAGGAAGCGAGTGTGAACAATGACTCTAATGCTCCTCTACTTTCTCTGCCTCTGGACCAGGGGCAATTAGCTAAGTGTCTGCTCCTCTGAAGCAAACTCTTTCGGGTAGGTTGTTCCAAGGTCAAGAATGAAAAGTAGAGAGTTAGAAAGCCCATTTCATTGATCATGTTAAGTTGTGTCTTGCAACCTAGCCCTTACATTGATAATGGGGATATTTTAGTTCCTTATGGGATAACTTTATTATATTTCACCTGGTTCAGATCTTGGACAGCAAAAAGGGGCATGGTTTGGGTCCCCTCATAACCTCAGCAACATGTATCATTGATTCTGCATGATATTTTACATGCATTATCTCATTTAGTCCTCACAACAACCTTTTAAGGTAGATGCTAATAAGTCCCTTTTTTAAAGGTGAGAAAATGGAAACAGAGGTTAAGTAACTTACCAGAGGTGATGCAGTAAGTGGCTAACTTCATCATTAATGAAGCATTATGCACACGATTTAATTCCAGTTACTCTAACTAGTGTATCTCATACAATTGTGTTTCTGTTTGGATCCTGTTATTTTTTTGTCTCTTAGTCCCTCCTCTATTGTGCATATTGATCTATAAGACCAACCTCAGTTATATAGAATGAACATAAAAAAAAATAACCTTGGTCAGTGAGTGAGATACTCAGGGAAGGTCTAAAATCAGAAAGGTCTAATTAAATCATAAATTTCAAACTGACACCCAACCAACCAACATGTCTTGTTTGGCTCCCAATGTGTTAAAGATTTGAGTTAGTTATTATCGTGAAAATATAGATGTCTGACTTCTCTGGGAAAAGGTGAACATCTGGGCAGCAGTGAGCTGGAGATGAAGGGCTGCTGTCTCCTTTGGATGTCGCAGTATAGCACAATTCACCTCGGTCTCCACTGTGTCACTTCCTGTAAGTACCTTGCCTGCATGTGCTCCTGGAAACATTTCAATTTGCAGCCCTGATGCCAGACAGAGTGTCTTCCATCCCCGCTCCCTTTGCCCCTGTGGAACACCATGGCCATTGCAAGAATCCTGAGGCTGGATGTCTACATTTGTGGTTGGGCCACTGAAAGAGCCCTAGGTGTCGATGTGAAGCAGCCAAACTGTATGTGGCACCTCTACAGAGGGATGTCATTCAGTGTAGGTGCTCATTTCAATTCCTCCAGCAAAAATGTTCGAGCTGCATCTGTAGAGACTTCATGGAGTGAAGGGAGCAGCTGGACTGGGGGGCATCTGAGTCTACCATGCACACTCAGCTCAGCATGCATCTGCTTTGGGTATGAGACGTCTGGGTAAATGTCATTGAGTTATGGGCTCCGTGGCTCTAAAAACATTGTAAGACCATTGCCCCCAAGCCCTCTGTATTCTCATCTTCAGGACTGACACTTCTTTTTATATCAATATCTTTCATATAGCCGTTGCTCAATAAAAGTTTGTTCAATGAATAAATGAACAGACAAATTATGTAGATTCTAGAGCAGTGATTATCCTTCCCTTTAGAAATGTATATTTGAATGAGTAAAAAACACTCCACCAAAGCCTCTTTCCATTCTTTTGTTAGGTTCCATTCCAGAATCTCACCCCCACTCCATCACCAGGATGAGCAAGGTTATTTTCCATCAAGGTTAGGTATGACCTCTTCCAGGGGGGTCTACATTGAAAGGATTCTCTAATGACAATGGGAAAAATCTGTTCCCTCTTTGTAGCTATATCAAGCATCAGAAAGCAGGTGAAGTATATATATGGGGGAGGCACTTTCTCACCCTGAAATGAAGTCTCATAGATCTGATTGTAAGATCAAAAGAAGTGGCAGGTTCAAATTTTAAACAAACTATAACTCATATTTAAACACGAACAACTGTAGAATCTTAGAACATGAGATGCAGTTGGAAGCAGCTTTAGCAAAAAATCATCATACAGAATCTGTCATGGCAATCATGATGTTGATTGCCACCTGTGCCGTGTTATTATAAATGTCAATTTGCTGAATGGCTATGCAATGTTAAGTATAACGTGTTTCTTAAAACAGGTGGTCATTGAAAAATTATCAACACTGGATTTTAATAGAGGAAGCATTTAAATTCAGTGTCACATAAACCTGTTAGAGAGAAGGCATGCTTTGGGGTGATGGCAGATAAACACCATATTAAAATTGTATTTCCTGATCAAAGGTATTTGCTTCCATTTTACAAGACTTGGCTTAGACAAATTATTTAACTGGGCTGAAAAGTCATATGCAAATCTTTAATAGTCAAATGATCAGAACTGCCTTCCAAGCTGCCAAAGGTGCTGAAATAATCTAAGTAACTCAAGCCAGACAGACTTCTCATCAGGGATTCCTAAAAGTGCCACTCTGACCATGAGAACAGTCAGTGAACAGACTTCCTCAAAAGGTCATGAAAGTGCTTACCGATGGCCATTTTTAAGTTTAAAATATCATCTAATAATGTGAGCAGGGAGTTTAAAAGGTGTTATTTTAAAGGGCATTACACTTTGACAGCTGCAGAAAACAGCTGGGTAGTTCCTAAAGGGTAGAGGTCCAGGATATTCAAAGGAATCTCTTATTTCATTCTCCTTTAATACAGGGTAACTCAGCCTCAAGTAAGCCTCCAGCTGGAAATCTGTGAAGGATCAAGTGAGCAATGGCACTTGAAGAAGTTGTGGAGAGAGTATGTTTTTTATTAATTTCACAATCATAATTCCCAATGAAAAAAGCCAGTCAACAAAGAACACGTTGGATGGAGTGTAATCATCACTGGGTGGCCTACGGATCACAGCTGGGCAGACATTATAGTAGTCCTCCCCCCTTTATCCTTGGGGATACGTTCCAAGACCCCCAGTGAATGCCTGAAACCACAGATAGTACCAAACCCTACACATACTATGTTTTTTTACCTATACATACATACCTATGATAAAGTTTAATTTATAGATTATAGTAAGAAATTAACAATAAAAATAAAATAGAACAATCATCATAATATACTGTAATAAAAATTATGTGAATGTGGTCTCTCTTTCTCTTTCAAAATATCATACGGTACTATACTCACCATTTCACTTCAAGGAAGCACTTTGTGGCTTCTCTGTGGCATATCCAAATAGCCAGCATCACTACTCTTGCACTTTGGGGCCATTATTCAGTAAAAGAAGGGTTTGTTGACACAAGCACTGCGATGCTTCCACATTCAATCTGATAACCGAGCCGGCTACTAAGTGACTAACGGGTGGGAGCGTATACAGTGTGGATACGCTCGACAAAGGGATGGTTCCAGTCCTGGGAGAGATTATGCTACTCAAATGGCACGCAATTTAAAACTTATGAATTGTTTATTTCTGAAAATCTTCATTGAATATCTTTGCACTGCAGTTAACTGCAGGCAACTGAAACCGTGGGAAAACTGAACCGCAGATAAGGGGAACTTCTGAAGGCCAGCTAACCCAGCTCACCTTTCCAGTGCTCCTGTCCCTTCCCACAGAAGCTGGCAAAGCTAAATATTTGCTATCCCAACCCACATTCTTGAATTCAGAAATGGCCATGTGACGCAACTGGCCAATGAAACAAAAAAAAAAATGATTTGGGGGAATTTGGGCAAAGTTACTGTTTTTTCTTTTTTTCTTGTGAAAAGAATGGCTAGCACTCATTTCCTCCTCTCTGTCGTTTTTGAACATGCGTGATCACGTCTGGGGCCTTGGAAGCAATTTTGTAACGTTGACTCAGAGGCCCACTTCCTCCTGGTTATGACACTATGAAAAGGGTCTTTTTTTATTATTATTATTTTTTTATTTTGGTTACTTGCAGCCCAAATACATAGTTGAGAACTAGTAACACTTTTTCTTTGTGGTTTTTAGTCTCTAATAACAGTTCATTGGATGGATTTCTCTCACTCAGGGAAAAAAAATCTTTAAACACACTTGGGTCATCGCTGGTCCATTCTCACTCTGCAAAATGTACCTGAAGGCCCCTGTTTATTATACAGTTTTCTTAGAGAGTTTTCCTCATGTGTTTGGTATGGGTCTAGAGTTTCCTTTACTTCAGTTTGACCAAAATGTTCATTTTTAATTTAAAACACTAACTGTCCAAATGAGGTCTGTTCCTTCTTGCTTTTTCACAGAGGTGTTTGAATTTTATTTTATATCTTAGTTAACATAGTCATCTGGTTCATAAAACAAAACAGTATAAAAGGGAATACAGTGAAAATTCTCCTGCCCCATTGTTTGAACCAATGTTAAAAATTAGTCATATATTTTTCTTTCAGATAAAATTATTAGCCACATGGTGATTGCAAAACAAACAAAACAAGTTTCATCCCCACTCATCCTGAATCCAACTTGCTCCTCTCATCCTCAACCATGTTACTAGTTTCTTATTTATTCCAAATCTTTTGAATTCAAATACAAGGTAATATAAAGATGCACTGCCCCCAGCCTCACCCTGCCTTTCCTACACAAAGTTTGACCTAACCCACTGCTCCGGGCCCTGTGTTCTTTGTGGAATCATGTATACTAGAGGCTTTCTTTATCCGTGAATGGCATTCACATGTTTGCAATGGCAAAATATCCCATGGCATGAACATACATGAGATATTTCACTAATCCTCCCTTGTTGGACACTTGGACTGTTTCAACAAACAATACTCTAATAAAAAGCCTCATACGATGTCATCTTGCACAGGGGAAGGAATGTCTGTAGGAAGAAGTGGGCTTGCCTAGTCAAAGGGTAAATACAGTAGTAATTTTGATTGTTAGCATCAAATTCATGTCCACAAGAGGTGCACCAATTTACATTCCCACTAGCAATAGATGAATGAGCCTGAAGGCAGACTTAAATTTTACCAATCCACTAGGTGAGAAATGGTATCTCAATATAGTTTTAACTTGCATTTATTTTGTTATGAGAAACTTTTAATATCTTTTCATAAGTTTTCTCTTTCTCTTTTCTGTATCTGTTCTTATGCCTTACAAGTTTTTTTTTTTTTTTCTCTCTCTATTTTTTTGATCCTCACCTGAGGATACTTTTCCATTTATCTTCAGATAGAGCAGGAGGGAGAGAGAGAGAAAGAAAGGGAAAGAGAAACACCAATGTGAGAAAGACACATCGATTGGTTGCCTCCTGAACGACCTCAATGGGGGCCGGGGACGAACTGCAACCGAGGTACATGCCCTCGGCCAGAATCGAACCCGGGACTCTTTGGTCTGCGGGCCGACGCTTTAACCACTGAGCCAAACCAGCCAGGGCTGCCCTGTCAATTTTAAAAAATTACATGTACTTTTTCATTTAAAGGAACTCTCTCTATATTGAGGATATTAGCTCTCATTTGTAGTATGAATTGAAGATCTTGTCCTCAGTTTATTGTTTGTTTTTTAACATGTTTCTGTTCGATTTTTTTTTTTCAGCAGTGCAGAATTTTGGGTTTTTACTTAGTTATTCTTTTACAACATCTGAAATTTGAGTTATAGAAAGAACTTCTTTCTTCAAATCTTATAAGGGAATTAATGTATCCTTTAAGAAATTACATAATTTTTTACATTTAAATATTTGATCCATTTGGAATTTACACCAGTGTACAGTGTGAGGTAGAGATCCATCTTTATTTTATTTTTTTTCAGTTATTTACCCAACCACACCAATGGCAGTTACTGCTGAAAAGTTCATGATTTTAAGGTCTTTAAATATGAATTTTAAATATCTGGCTAAATACAATGGTTTTATTATTTTCTAAGCTAAAATTCATAACAGAAAAGGGTTTAGAAAAGTACGTACTGGTTTGCATACATTTCATTTGAAGATAGAAATGAAAATTTAAATTTGTTCTAAGGTTTCTGTCTTTGAATAAATAGTAAACATATCGAAGTGGATATAAAATGTTGTGTAAAGAAAGTATTGCTGTAACTTTTTATTATTTTCTTTATACAGATTTAAGGCAAATGGTTAGCAAAATTACACATGGGGCTCAAAGGAAAATAACCATTTTCCTTATAAGTGAATGAATAACCTAAAATGGAATTTGATACAATTCTGGCTCAGTGACATTTCCTACCCACAACTAAGTCAAAATATCTTGAGCTGGGACCAGGGGATTGGTTTTTAAAACAAGTTTTCAGATGATTACAAAGTAAGTGGGCCTGCAAAAGTCAGTCAATTCCCATCTGGGAAGCTCTGACTTCTAGCCTGAAAAAGGAAGGGCAGAAGCCAAGTTCAGAACCAAAGAGCTGGAAAGAATAAGAAGGAATGACTGGACCCAAACCATTGTCTTCATTCTAAACAAAGGGTACCGATGTCTCAGTAATCCACAAACACCATCATAAGCTCAATTTCAAAGTCATCGCTCCAACAATCAATAATTCTTGTCTTTCCACAAATGATCTGTCTGACTTTAGTTTGAATCCCTTTCTTTCTGTTCAATTTGACACCAAGAAAAGGAAAAAAAAAAAAAAAAAAAAGAATATTCCTTGAGCTTTAAAAGTGCCAGGAACTGCACATGCCTTGATCTTTTTTTTTCTTTTCTTTTAAAATATTTTTTCTTTATTGATTTTAGAGAGAGAGGAAGGGAAAGAGAGAGAGAGCTAGAAACATCTATGAAAGAACATCGGCTAGCCACTTCCTGCATGCCCCCCACTGGGGATCGGGCCCACAACCTGGGCATGTGCCCTGACTGGGAATCAAACCAGTGACCTCTTGGTGCATGGGTCAACGCTCAACCACTGAGCCACACCAGCCGGGCCATGCCTTGGTCTTTAACTTGGCTTTCCCACAAACCTTATGAAGTGGATATTATAGTGTCATATTTACAGTTAAGGAAGGGGAGGCAGGGAGAGATTACATAACTAGTCCAAGGGCACACAGTAAGTGCTATAACAAGTATTCAGGAACCATTTGGTCAAATCTTTCTAGAGAGAATAAAATGTTTGATCAGCATCTCTCTATGACCCTTCAGACAAAACCCGTGATCATTTAAAGATAAAGTAATGAAACAACTTTTAATCTATGTATAATTTATATTATCTTAGATACTCTTTTGGACCTAAGAAGCCTGTTTTTAAAAACGTCCCTCTGAACTCATCCTTCTTCGTCTCCTGCTTGGTGTTCCCTCAACCTACTCCTGTGCACCTGACAGTACATGCTCCCATCTGCATGCATATTGCCTGCCTCTGCCACCAGAATGAAAGCTTCCCCAGAGCAGGGTCCTGATCGCTCTCGTTCTTTACTATATTCCCAGGGCCCAGAACACCAGAAGTGCTCAGTCAATATTTGCTGAAGGAAGAACTGAAAGTGAATTCTTCATCCGTACCGGCTTGTTTTCTTTATAACTGCTCAGGTTTGAGGTTTTATTTTGTTTTCAGATCCTGAGCATGTAGCTGGTGTTCAGTGTAATAGCTGGTTTAGTAACCCACTTACTACAGTATCTCCTTGCTATATGTAGTACCTGGTCCCTGGGAAAGCAGAGCACCTTTGAAAATCCTAACACCTGAGCCTTCTCTTCTCTGTTCTAACTGCTGTCCCTCTGCTTTTACTTTTTTTCTTTTCTGTTTAAGTTTCCTTTCTGTCCATTATACACAATCTAGAACACTGTAATCTACTGAAAACTCCATATATGCCACGGAGTGCAATCTGTGTTTTGTGAAGTATCTCATTAAATCATTCTAAAAACTCAGTGAGGCATCTTACCCCCATTTCTTTGTACAGAAACATGAAGTTTGGAGAGATGAAGGACAGGAGCTAACTAGAATTCAAACCCAGAGTTATGTCCATTTCCATCTCAAGCTTTCCTCACAATGTCTTCAGTGTGCAAGAGAAACCTGACTGGCTACAATGTATCCGGGCTCCTAGGTGACTAAGAGTTCCAAAGGCCTGTCACTAAATTATCTAATTTATGATGCAAAGGTAGAAGAAGCATCACATTTCTATACTTTCCTTAATTGTGTTCAATATGGTTGATTCCGTAACCCACTAAAGTCTGTGGAAAATGTAACCTCGGTCATTTCATGGCATGTATCAGTTAGCAAATGCCTCCAGTCGTATGTAACTGAGACGTAACACGGCTTAAAGAAATAACAGTTATTGCATCAAGTGAAAGAAATGTGGAAGTAAGAAGTCCAGATATGGCAGCTTCACAAACTTATTTAATTCCCAGGATCCTTCGAATTTTCTGCTCTGCCATTTTTAGTGCATGATTTTCATCCACAAATGTCTCATGGTCCTAAATGACTGCTGGAGCCCCACCCATGGCATCGGAATTGCAGACAGGCAGGAGGAGAAATGGTGAAGGGACACGTCCTGTTAAAGAACTTTTCTCAAGGTTTAACCCATCCAATTCCTCCACCTTCTCTGCCCAACGTGGCATGGAAACCTTCTCCATGGCTCCTGCTGACTAGCACTTAGTGCTCAATTTCCCAATGACCATGTAGCTCTGCTATTTACAGGATGCACTAAAGGAAAGTACATCCTGGAGACAGAACAAGATGCAAGTCTCAGTCACCACGTTACCCACCACCAATTCTTTATTCCCAATCTTTGGCCATCCAATGATTATCGTTTGCAGATAACCAATCATGCCAAAACTTTATGGCTTAAGATACAACCAGATATTTGCTCACGGTCTTAAATGCAATGATTTTCTTCCTGGGAGTAATGACCCTCAAGAGTGTCCTAAAAATGGGTAACGTGTGGCCTGATCTGAGTGGTGTGGTGTTTCTTACTCATGATTATTCATTTTGAGCAAACCTTGGTGGGAAAATTTAATCTTTGTTCCAAGTGGTATTGACTAGGAACATTCATTCAAATGCTTTCAGCTGGGGGCACTCCCAAAGCTAGAAAGTCCAAAGTGGTCTTTCCTTTTCCTCTAGGGCTTCCCTGTGGCCTCTTATCACTTAGTGTTCTAGTCCATGCTTCTCCCACGATGGCTGGATCCTAAGGAGTATTCAAAGAAGCAGTAAAGAGAAGCTGATAGTCCTTTAAGGATCTGGGCTTGAAACGAGCCAGCAATCACTTCCTCCATATTCTATTGGTCAATGCAAGCCATAAGCCAGCCCAGATTCAAGGGGAGAGGAAAGAACCTCCATCTCATTAAGGAATGTGATCAGTGTAATCCACCATTCTCTGTCTTCCCTTTGAGATTAGATCGCTCTTCCTTTCTTTAAACCTCAGCCTCCACATACCACATCCTCTCAGGACAAGCCCATGATAATTCCTTGATGGACCTAACCTTTCAAAACAAAGATTTCCAGGACTGAAAGACAAAAAGTTGCTAACACAATCCACATGCTTCCACTAGGCAAGGGAACTCATAAAAATAGACTTCTTACAAAAGAGAAGTGTCCTTTTCTTTCTTTTGGAACTGAGAAAACAGCAGCAAAAAATATCATTATTTCAATAACTTACCCACTTAGGGTCACATTCGTATTTTTTTTTAAATCCTCACCTGAGGATGTTTTTCTATTTATCTTCATAGAGTGGGAGGAAGGGAAAGAGAGGGAGAGAGAGAAACATCAATGTGAGAGGGACACATGGACTGGTTGCCTCCCACATGACCAGGGCTGGGGACAAACTGCAACCGAGGTACGTGCCCTTGACCGGAATCGAACCCGCAACTCACTGGTCCGCAGGCCGATGCTCCAACCGCTGAGCCAAACCAGCCAGGGCCACATTTGTGTTTTTTAATATAGTTAGCTTTCAATTCTCTGTTGTAGTTTGGTAGAGTGTAGTGATAAGAAACAAAACTTAATGATGTTTATAAAGACTTATTTTGACAGTTTCAACCTTATTTGCATTTAAGCATAATTATCATACTCCTTAGAAGGAGCAAAAAATAACTGAGTTGGATCTCACCTTCCCTTTCTCATTGTTTAAAAAAATATACATGGGGAGTTATTACTATAGAAATTCAGCTCAAAGTAGCTAAGACAAAAAAGAGAACTTATTGATTCCTAAGCCTGGAAAGTCAGGGTTAAGTCTGATTTCAAGTGTAGCTGGGTACAGGAGTTCTAATATTGTCATCACTGCCCTTTGTTTTCATGTTCTTGGCTACAATTATCAATTACCTAGCTTCATTCCCTCCTGCTGCAGATGACCTTTTCTCCATGTAACCAGCAAAATATTGCCAGCAGCCTCAATGTATTTTCTTCAACATTAGCCACTCCCAGGAAAAGTATCTTCTACTTCCCTCCTACTAATAATCCCAAGGAAGGCTTTAATTTTCCTCTTAGGTCACATGTCCACTTTGGGATGGATTACTTTCCTAGAAGGATTGTGTAATATACAGAAAAATGACACCCCCCGAAAGATGTTCACGTTCTAATTTCTGTAACCTGTGGATATGTTACTTTCATAGCAAAAGGGACTTTGCAGAAGTGATTAAATTAAGGAGCTTGAGATGGGGAGATATCCTGGGTCATCCAGGTGGGCCCAGCATGATCACAAGGATTCTTATAAGAGGGATGCAGGAAGAGCTGGAGTCTGAGAGAAGGTGATTGGATGATAGAAGCAGAACTTGGATGCATGTGCTGTGGAGATGGAGGAGTCGCAAGCCGAGGACACAGGTGGTCTGTAGAAGCTGGGAAAGCCAAAGAAACAGATTCTTCCCAAGAGCCTCCAGATGGAACCATCCTCACCAGCACTGATTTTGGACTTTGGCCTCTAGAACCGTAAAAGAATAAAATTTTGTTGTTATTTGTGTTATTTGAAGCCACTAAGTTTCTAGCCATTTGTTACAGCAGCATAGGAAACTAACACAAGTTGTGTTTCCTGATTTCACTCTGTTTAGTTTACATGTTTTGATCTGTGGTCAAGGAGGGGGGAAGAGTTTCCAAAGGGTGACGAGAGTGGGAATGCATGATTGATGGTATAGCTAGGACCTCGAAATCAGGCAGAATTTTCCCCAAAGGAAAATTCCTTGGTTATAAGAGGAAACAATTAGCCCTGGCCAGTTTGGCTCAGTGGTAGAGCGTCAACCTGCAGACCAAAGAGTTGCAGGTTCGATTCTGGGCAAGGGCACCTAACTCAACCGAGGTTCGATCTGGGCCCTGGTCGGGGTCATGTGGGTGGCAACCATCAATGTGTCTCTCTCACATCGATGTTTCTCTCTCTCTCTCTCTCCTTCCTCCCTCTCATTCTATCTGAAAATCAACAGAAAAATGTCCCCAGGTGAGAATTAAAAAAAAAAAAAAAGAGAGGAAATGATTAGAAAAGAAGCTTTAATATATCCAAAGAATAGACAACAACAATAGCCACCACAATCTTATACCACCCAGAAGTCAGGCTAAGAGTCAGGCAGAAGGAAAGAACTAAGGGAGGCCAGGACATGCAGGACAGCTGGGCCTGAAACAAGACTCCACAAGCAGCAACAGTCAGTGTTTCCCTGCTGTCTGTCTTTCCTGAAAGACAGAGAACTATGAAGAGTAAAGCACATGTCTTAGAATCAGTATGACCTAAGCTCAAATCCTCCATGAAGAGCTGACACTCTAATCGTGGTTTTCAGCAGCGAGGTGAGCAACCTGGTGCTTCATCAACTCTTCCACAAAGAACGTCCAGTGTCATAGACAAGGAAACTGAATGCACACACTGGGACTTTGCGAGCTCAGAAGGGACCCTTTGCAAGTGAAAATTTCCTTGAGTATTATTTTTTTAATATTTAATTTAAAGAAATTTTTTTCTCTTTATTGATTTTAGAGAGAGAGGAAGTGAGAGGGAGAGAGAGATAGACACATCGATGAGAGAGAACATCTATTGGCCACCTCCTGCATGCCCCCCACTGGGGATCGGGCCCACAACCTGGGCATGTGTCCTGACTGGGAATCGAACCGGTGACCTCTTGGTGCATGGGTTGATGCTCAACCACTGAGCCACACCGGCCAGACTGGAGTATTATTTTTATTATTTAAAATTCAGGTTACTATTTGCTTTAATACAAAACTAATATTTTTTTAATTAATTATTTTTGTTACAGATGTTTCTCCTTTTCCCCCCAAGACACCCTCCTCCCAATCCCTCCCCCGACCCCAGCATTGTTGTCTATGTCCATATACATACATGCATATAAGTTTTTTGTTTTATCTCATCCCTCCCCACCGCCACTCCCCACCTCTGAAGTTTGTCAGTCTGAACTGTACTCCTTTCTATGTCTCTGGGTCTATTTTGCTCATCAGCTTTTTTTTTTTTTTTTTTTTCATTATATTCCACAAATAAACTAATATTTTAGAAGTCCTATAAGTTAAATTATTTTTTCTTCTCAAATATTTGAATTAATTGATGCTCCAGGAAGGTTTACCATTTTTACCCCAGCTTCACATACTCTGTGACTTCAATGATTTACATGTATAGCCCAGTTGTGGGAAGAGGGCCAGGACCTTTCCAGGCCTCCCATTCTAAGACAATCACCCTAGATGTGCTGTCCCCACTGTCTGCCACCTGAGACCTGAGCCAGGAGGAAGGCATTGTCAGCAACAGCGAGAATTTAACTGTGGTGATGAAGATGCTCCCAGGTTCCTTTCAGAAGACACTTCATAGCCTCACAAAGGGAGGGCTGAAGTTCTAGTGGTTTTAAAACATGTCTGCACATTTTTTGACAGCCCAGCCATCAAGAGATGGTTCTATGTCCTCTTCCCTTGAAACAGGGCAGTCCTTTGTGACTGCCTTGACTAAGAGAATGCCACAGAAGCAAAACAAAGGGACTTTGGAGACTGGGTGAGAAAAGGCAACACAGCTGCCACCCACCCTCTCCCTCTTGGGAGGTTGACCTTAGTACCCAGCTGCCATGGTGTGAAGAAGCCCAAGCCAAGTGGAGAGGTGTTCTGAGCAATTGTTTCCACTAATATTCCTGTCATAGCCACCATCAACTGTGAGATATGTAAATGAGAAAGGCTTTGTGACGACCCTAGTCACAGTCATTGTCTAGACTTAGTCACTGATTGCAACAGCAGAGAGACCTTGAGCAGAAACAGCCTAACTTAGTCCAGTCAGCTCACAGAACCAGGAGAAATAATAATGTTATTATGGTTGTTTTAAACTGCTAAGTTTATGCAGCAATAGATTATCAAAACAAGGGTAATATCTGTAGAGAAAGGATGGAATGTGTAACTCAGAGAGCACACCTTTCACATATCCAGGGTCTCAGACTACACCACCGCACCTCTAATTGCACTTTCCATGTTGGATGATAATGTGTCCATTCACTTCTTCACTTCCCTGTCTGGAAGACAGTAGGTGCTTCATAAATGTATGGGGGAAAGGGAGTGAGGCGACAAGGGAGGCTGGGAACTGAACTCAGGTGATGAGAGCAATAGTCCCCGAACGCCACTGAAAGCTTTCATGATTTGGTGACTAGTTCCAAGTAGTGTAATGCTGCCTAAAGATGCAATGTCACCAGCTCCATAACCTACCAACTGAGTGGCCATGATACTTCGTAGCCTAGGACGCATTTCTCACACTAAGTACATGAAACAATGCAACCAACAGGGCATATCTTCCAGAAGTATCAACTGTACTCTAGTCATTCATTTTACAAATATTTATTGAAGATCTGTTATATTGTAGGCACAAAGGTAAGCAATCCAAAGTTTTATGTTAAAGTAAACACTAATGTATTACAGAGAACAGTGCAAAAGTAGCATGGATTTTTAAGAAAAAAATAAAGAACCCTCAAAGAATGTTCACCCTTGCAGTGGCCTCATACTTATCCCCAGAACTTCTCAGCTGGTAGGAATGAAAAGTTTCAGAAACTCCCACTTAAGGCATTAATCAAAATGCTTGTACTGTAATGTCTTCCTCAACCACAGGTCAAAATGAGTAGCTCAGAGTCTAATCTGCAGACATATCTTATTGAAACCACAGAGTGATTTGTTTTTGTTTTTACAACTTGAACTAGTGGCTGATATTTAAAACTCAGGGGCATCATTTGGTAAGTTGAATTTCTGGATTCTCCTGAAATAAACTGAAAGAGCTAGCAACCTGGGGCCACTTCCTCAAGAGTCAGCAATCAGCTGGTTAGACAAGTCCTGGGCCCATTAGCTCACCACCTTCTGTCCACATCACTGACCAGACTCATAGGCTGCTTCTCTTGTCCAGGAACCTGCCTGGGCCTGGGAAGTATTTGAACCTACATCCAAGTTCCACTTTGAGTCATGTGGGTCATTTTTCAGTATTTAACCCTGACTGATCCAAATTTCTAAAATTATCTGCAATTTTCAGGATACTCGTCTTAACACCCAGATGTAGAAATTGGGCCTTATCTGCCCAAGTCCCAAATCCAAGAATCAGAGAGCTAGAAGGAACCCATTTTCTGATCATGATCATAGGATTCTGAAGGCCACCACACAATCACGGGGGTCAGAAAGAGCCCAAGATTCCCAACTTCCTCTCAGGAGAGAAGCAAACTTAGAATGCATCTTCCCCAAACACAGTCCCAGGAAAATTGGGCAAAGAGGGAATTAAAAGGAGGTTAAAACAGGTATTTTAGAGCATGCATTTTCCTCATAGGACTTACACTTCACAGTGTTGAGAAAGGGGGAGATGATTCCCAAAACATCTTTGAATTCTGTTAAGAACAGGTAGGGTAGACTCCTCACCAGGACGTGGACAGCCAGGTAACTGAGTCCAAGTTCCCACAGTACCGTGCCCATGTGTGCACGTGTGTGTGTGTGTGTGTGTGTGTGTGTGTGTGTGTGTGTGTCACAGTATCCGCCTCAGGGGCAGTGAATGTTCTCCATGAGTCATGGTTTTGTTTTCTGGCCTCAGTAGCCTGTGGCCTGGCAAGAATCAAGGTCTGAGATTTTGCAACAGCTGTTCATGTCACCTGGGAAGGCCACTGAGCATGGGGTCATTTTTATCAGCTCATAAGCACAGGTTTTGCCTGCCAAAAGGCCATGTTTCTCAGCTAGAAAAATATTTCTATCTGGAACAAATGTGGAGTCTTAAATGGCTGGGTCTAAATTCTTATTTTATGCCATATATTATTTTTTTTTTTTATTGAATTTACTGGGGTGACAAAATCATACAGGTCTCAACAAAACATCATCTGCACACTGCATCATGCACCCCATTGCCCAAAGCAAAGCCTCTTCCAATCCTGCTTTGCTCACCTCCACCTATCCCCACCCCCTTTTCCCCCAGGCTGTCACCACACTGTTGTCTGTGTCTATATGATTTATATATATGTTTTTATTTTGCTTAATCCTTAATTGTTCACATAGTCTCTAGTTCCAATTTAAGGTGACTAACTTCTAAAGGGAAGATCTGTGACATCTTTGCAAATGCTACCATAACTCTGGAGAGGCTCATCAGCATATAGGGTAGAGACAAAGGCTCACTCTATATTCTTATCTTAAAATGACTTTCTTATTGTTCCAGGAAACAGCCACCTTGTTCTTCATTCAAGAATTCAATACACAAACTTCTTAGTCTCCTTCATATCACCTGGTCTTTCCAGACCTCATTTTTACCCCATCCTGTGGGGAAGTCTCCCTAGTCCCTTGAACTTGCATTTGCCTTTTCCTGGACCTTTTCCAGCCTCTCTGTGAAGAGAGGCACAGTGTCCTTTGGACGGTGGCCATGGAAGAAACGCTGAGTATGTGATGACCATAGTACTGCCTGTTCCCTGCAACAGCACACAGCAATGACAGACGGGTGCTACGGGGGACTGCTGGCTCCCCTCTTGCTCTAGGAACCTGTTTTAACATGTTTGGGATAACGAAACCGGCTAGTTTGGTTAGCAGATGTAACACAAAATCTTACCAAACATACTTAGCTAACAAGCCAAAGATCTGAACCATAATTAAGTCTTGGGAGACAGTTATGGGTGCGAAAAGTCATAGCAAGTCTATCAATACCATTAATTGGAAACTCATTAAATCTCTCTCATCTCAAGGCTCTCAAAATAAGATACTTATTTTGAAGGCAGTCATATTAACAAGGAGAGGTTTTAAGGCCAAAGGCATTCACATGTATTGGAAGAGAGTGGAATTTTTAATTTAGGCTATTATCTTTTTTTAAATCTGTGTGTTGTTTCCAGATCCAAGAGTAATATTGACAGAAAATTCTAGATAAAATTTATTGCTGCAAACTTGTGTGACTATCACTTTCATGTGCAATGATTTACTTTTAATAGTGATTCTTTCTCATCAAATCTGGGCCTCTTACCACAAATTACTGACTCCTACACTAATCATTCTTTTACTATAATTATTTTTTCTCTGCTTAGAGTTCTTAAGACTTTTGGTCTTGAGTCGTGTATAAGATGCAAATAATGCCGAGAGGGAACATATCTTTTGTTATGGTCGGTGGATATGGCAGAGAAAAAAAATAAGACCTTAGGAAGGATTGATGGTCAGTAGAGGATAAAAATTGTCAGAAGAAACCATGGAGATGCAAAGAATAGAGGGTGTGTGTGTGTGTGTGTGTGTATGTGTGTGTGTGTCTTAAAATTTGACACTTCTAAAAAGGAATTGACGCCCAGACAGTGTGGCTCAGTGGTTGAGCATTGACCCATGCACCAAGAGGTCACTGGTTTGATTCCTGGTCAGGGCATATGCCCAGGTTGTGGGTCTGATCCCCAGTGGGGGGCTTGCAGGAGGCGGCCAATCGATGTTCCTATCTCTCTCTCCCTCTCCCTTCCTCTCTCTAAAATTAATAAAAAAATTTCAACCACTTCGCAGTTTTGCTGGAAGGTAGCCCTACTTCTAAGGTCTCTTGGAACCTGCCCACCTAGACACTGTACCATCCTAGTCAACTTGTAAACTAAGAGGAAGGCACAAAATCTCTGTTCTGTACACAGATCAAGGACGAGATATTGAGAAGAGTAAACAAAGAAACTACAAGGGCAATACATAGAGACAAAGAATAATGGATTGGTTCAAAGAAACGTCACACCACTCACATCAGGCCACAAGTTATCCATTTCCAGGACACTCTTGGGGGTCATTACTCCCAGGAAGGGAATCATTGCATTTGATCCTATGAGAAGCCAAGCATGCCTTCCTGATGAAACAGCACGACAGCATGCCAGCAGATAGAGAGATTGCTCTGGAACAAAAGGGAACACACATAGGCTATTCTGAGAATGCTTAATCATGATTACCCCACAGACTGGCCCAGGCAATTTAACCAGTATGTAGGGAATGCAAAAGAAAAACATTTTATTGACATAATTTTCTTTTTTATTTAATTATAACCAGTAATTCTTTTCTAATTATCATGAGTTAACTTAACAAAGAGCAGAAGAAAAAAATATTTGCTTTTGATTATATGCATTGTTGTTCTTCCTTAGGATAGGGGATGGGTAGGAGTGAGTATTGAAAAGAAGGAACCAGAAGCCATAAACTAGACCACATCCTTGGCTGACGGAATGTCATAGTCATCTGTGCAGCATCCGTGCTTCTTGGTCTACCACAAACTCGTACTCTCCAAATTACAAATACATGCATGCTTTTTGCCAAAAGAAGAGAATCAATGCCATTGCTTTTATTCACTCTATTTTTCTTAAAAATGTTAAGTTTCACCAGACCTACAATGTTATGGAAACTCTTTTTCAATTCTTTAAAAAGTGGAGGTTTCTTGGTGTGAGATTCTTCTGATTTTTATTTTTAAGGCAATTTCTATAAATAAGCTAAAAGATTGCTTTGTGAATAATTTTCCTCTCAACTAAAACAGCTCATTTATTTCCATTGATATTGGCAAGAAAGTATCCACCTGTTTGATCTTGATTAGTTATTTTCATGAACTGTCAAGAATGAAGAGTGACTCAAAGATACTTATGTCCCAGAAAGTTAAGTAGAAGAGAAAAATGTACAAAAAAGAATGCCATCTTGTGGCTGCACCACTAGAATGACAATACAACAAACGTGTATTACCCTAGAAAGTAATGCTATGTAGTCCACACGGGGGGCCTCACATTGTAATTCGGGTCACTGAGATACTGGTCCACACTGAGGACCACAGCCTATGCCTACATGAATGCACATGCCATCTTATTCTTGGAACCCAAAGAGAATGACATTCTTCAGTCTGTTCCCTAAAACCAGGTATTCCTGGGAAGGAAATTGTTCGGAAAGACCTGCCAAAGATTCTAATTCAGTTTAGGCAATGCCACTGGGTGTAATATTGATGGTCTAGGGAGCCAGAGACCTGATTTCAAGAAGACTAAGGGAAGGCCTAAGGGACCTCAGGTGTTTGAATTCAGAAGAAAGCTGCTTTCTCGTGGTAACCTAAAACTAATTCGACTTTTTTACACAGATTTACCCCAAACCCTGGAAATAAGAATTTTTAAAAACACCAGTTAGAGTATATGGATTGTTTTGAGCCAAGTAGTGAAAGAAGTAAGCTCAGTAAACATTTGTTATTTTAAAATGCTGATTAACAGCAAAAAAGAGGGTTTAGATAAATTCATGGTTTGTAGATCCATTACTTATCATTAAGAGAAGCTGATGATATTTAGTATACATTCTGTGGTTGATGTCTACAAGGTTAATGATATCCTTCCACAAAACAAAGACTTAGTTCTTAATGCCGCAAAAGGCCTGAAAGGTCATCTGGTTCAGTCTCTTCATTTAACAGAGAAAGAAAATAAGGTCCAGAGAGGCTGACTCAAATATATCGCACAACCAGCCAGCTAATGACTCAACTAAGTGCCAGACCTGGGATACACAACTTTCTCCAGGTGCTACTTAAAAAAATATACACACATAGTCCGCCCGGTGTGGCTCAGTGGTTGAGCATCGACCCATGCACCAAGAGGTCACCGGTTTAATTCCCGGTCAGGGCACATGCCCAGGTTGTGGGCCCAATCCCCAGTGAGGGGCATGCAGGAGGCGGCCAATCGATGTTCTCTCTCATCGATGTTCTATCTCTCCCTCTCCCTTCCTCTCTCTCTAAAATCAATAAAGGAAAAACAAATTATAATTTAAAAAATATATATACACACACATATATGGCCATATTTGTACATATATGTGTACATATATATCCTTTTCTAAGAGATTCAAAATGCACGTTACCATCTAAAAAATTCCAAGTAATTGTTCAGTAATTTGTTGAACTTTACTAAGCTCAACTTTTCCCAAACTTATTCGATCATGAAGCCCTTTTTCCATGCAACAATTACTAACATCCCATAAAACCAAATCATGAAAATGCTGCGTCAGAACCTCATTTGAATCCATGATTATTCTATTTGGTCTACTGTTCATTGTTTCCAACCTCATTACTTCAAGCTGGAAATTTGGGAAACAAGTAAAAATAGATTCTTAAATAAAACTCCACAGAGTTTCCCTCTCTCAACCAGCTCATTGAAGTAACAGTGAGATCCCAAGGTTACATCTGCACAGATCTGCTACAAAACACAGAAGCCATGGTGCCTTTGTAGTTTTTCACGTTTGCAAACCAATACAGCATTGGCCCACTTTTTCAAAGGCAGATAGCCATAGCATTACACATATACCAACTCATTTGAAGAGAACTGTCTTCAGCATTTACTTATAGACATTTTTGGCATGAAATAGAAAGTATCCCACACACCAAAGCAATGTCTGTAGGCCTTTAATGTATCACTAAGAGTACTTGTAGCTTGAGCCATGAATCTTTACCTCTAAATTAAACAAGAGGAGATGCAGCTCTATGCCTTATAGAGATTTATTAAAGCTTCATTCTATCTTAAAACTGACTCATCAGTTCCTGTGGCGTTGTCATTTCATCTTTGTGAGATGGGAGTATTAGGCTGTCAGATGGGATGAAAATTCTTATATTTGTAAGTGTTCGTATAATCTGGCCCAAGGAAAACACAAACCTGGAGAGGCAGAATGTGGCAGAACGCTCTGTTAGGAGGACTGACACTATTCATTTCACCCCTCATGGCAGGATAATTTCTAGTAGAGTCAGATATATGCTAGCCAATATTAAGGAAGCATCTGAGTTCCCTTGAGATGAACATATTTCACACACACACACACACACACACACACACACACACACCCCAAACTCACAAACACATAGAAGGTATTTGGCATCCTCTTGGGCTTAAAATGGACTCAGCAACCACTTTCTGACTTAATAATTTTAGGAGCCTTAAATGCCAATCAAGGCAAGAATCTGCCCAAGCTTCGTCTGTTAGCAATCTGTATTCACGTTGATTTCCCATAATCCAATCTTCTTGAGATAGCCGCTAAATTAAACAGGAAAGTACACATATGAAGTCATGTGATTATTATAGTCCAATACTGTTAAATTGAACCCATGAAATAATTGAAAAGGAAATTACATTTACATCTCCAATCAATGGACCAATATTATGACTCATTTTGTAATCAGCAATTCTTTTGACCTTGTTGATCTCCAACCTTGAATGGATATATTTAGACTGAGGTGGAAAGGATTATTAGTTGTAATCTGGCCCTTAATGCTGCTTTTGTGTATGTTTCCATACCTATAATTGGCACTGTGAGAATTGGAGAACAATAAGATTGTTAATAAGGACGACTAGCTCTACAGTTCCATATGAAATGTTCTGAATTTCAAAGAATTGATAAAACTTGAAGCAGTTCTCTTTGAAGAGTGGTTTCTCCCTAACTATCTGCCTCAGAGGACAGCTAGAATCAACCTTGATGGCTTTGTAAGTCTGCCTCATATTTTAGTTCTTCTAAGACTGCTTGCAATCCCAAAAGTCTGAACAAAACAGCAAGACTAAGTGTGATATGGAGGCCAGATCAAAGCCAATTGCTACAATAAATCATGCTTTTGGTACTAATGGATTAGAATCAACTTTCCAATGCTTATATGGCGGTTTACTGAAGACTTTGAGCTATATGAGTTCAGCCTCTGCAAGAGATGCCACACCAGCCTGGTCTTCTGTGCAAGAGCCATTAGCCAGCAGGCATCTGAACAGTAACCGCAGAAGAGATGTCTCAGGGAACACGGTCTCATGCCCAGTACTTCAGAGAAAGACCCCATCCCGCACCGATCACCACTGTGCTACCAGAGAAAGGGTGCTTCAGTGCTAGTCCAGAGGA
This sequence comes from Tadarida brasiliensis, assembly GCA_030848825.1. Taxonomy (NCBI): domain Eukaryota; kingdom Metazoa; phylum Chordata; class Mammalia; order Chiroptera; family Molossidae; genus Tadarida; species Tadarida brasiliensis. The sequence continues at coordinate 24,674,974 of CM061260.1, forward strand.
TGCAACAGAACCCATTGTGTCTGACCCACATACCATTTTTAAAAAATTAATAGACAGCATTTTAAATACATACATTTTATATTTTAAAAGTGGGAATTTTCAGAATCTCCTGAAAAATGTAACGATCTGATCAGATTGGTCTTGAGCTCTGTGAGCCAAATTCTTGTTCCAGCTGAGAAGCAGCTTTTTGCTTCAGATGGGGCATTTGTTTCCAATCACCAGTCTCCCTGACCAATTTTACTTTCCCCACCTTGCCCTGCAGGCATTTGAGTTTACAAGCCATGCTTTAGTTGAAAGGGGGAACAGAGGAAGAAAGACATGTTTCAGAAATGAATGATTCAGATTTCAGCTCTACAGTTGACCAATTTCTTATGTAAACTTTTCAGAATTGCATTTTCTTCATGTTTGACAACCCAGGATAGAGAGAATTTTACTGTTATTAGAACATATATGCTTGAGTTTTAAAACATATAATCTTATTTAAAGGAAAACAAAACAAAAAAAGAGACTGTATCTACATTTAATTTAATTTAATAGTATAGTTTCCAGAAGCCCAATAAGACAAATATACTCATTAGCTAAAATAAATAAATAAATACATGTCTATTTTTCGAGTTTTGAGGGTGAAGGAGGAGACGGAGAAATATCGGCTGACCAGAAAGCCAAGATCTTCTCTTGGAAGGGAAAAAAATGTGGAAACATCTTTTCCTTTTCTAACCCTCATTAGATGAAAGGAAATCAGTAACACTTGCTTTACTTATAACTTTTTATCCCAAAACCCAAGAGTCCTGTACAGTGGTGATCTTAGATCAAAACGTGTATCTTATGCTGGTTTCTCTGTCGCTCCATGCTTTGATTTCCTTTCAAGTGGCAGCTGTCTTGGATTTGCTCTTGCATATATTTCTTAACCTGATGCTAAGTGAACTCAGATGAGGAAATAAAGGCAAGTCAATGCAGAGAGATCTCAAAGCCTGAACAAGTCTTTCAACCTTGTTACAGACTCTACTTTGATTTCCTGTAGTCTAACTCAAAACGAAGAACTTTACTGTACTGTACATTTTTATTTTCTTTTATTTGCTCAGGTTTATATATATCTAAAATATGCAAATTTCAACAGCAATCAGAATTGAAGTCACTATTTACAATCCTCTTCTTGAGAATAGACTTCAGATTTGTTTGTCTTACTGACTACAGTATAAATTAAATCAAAGGTTGTAGACAGACATGTTCTGTTTTCGCAGACAACAGTCTTTTAGTATGAATTTTAATGGCTTTGAGCAGGAAGGAGAGAACTCTCCGTTTGTTCACAGAGTTGCTAGTATCCTCTTCTTACACTAGTTTTGCGTTTCTCACCTATGCTACCTTGCTGTCCCCAAAAGCATCTGAGTTTGTGACCCCTGAATTATCAATGAATGTACCAACACACTGTTCCCCACAAGTAAATTAGAGCCAGACTCAGAAAGAGAACAAAAGCTGTTCTGTAATCCTTACTTCATAAAGTCACAGGTTTTAAGAAACAGACCGTGTCAGTGTTTATTGACATATACCCAAGCTGCGATGATATTTTAGGGAAAAGATGGAGAGCTGGCTTGGAGACAGTGGTTCTCCAACGTGACCACGTGTGCATCAGAATCGCCCAGAAGACTTGTTAAAATGATGATTGCTGCACCCCCGACCCCAAGGCTTCTGATTGGGTCGCCCTGGACTCCAAGCATTTGCATTTCCAACAGGTTTCCAGGTGTACTGATGCAACCTGGTCCAGGGACCACATCCTGAGAACTGCTGCGTAACAAATCTCCAGAGACTTGAAAAAGTTGTGAAAGAAAGTAAACTAATTTACTTTTCAGGTCTCACACACACACAGAGACTTTATTTTCTTTACTAAATGATTAAAATTCCTTTAGGCAACTTAGTGGAGCAATAATGGTCATGAATTACTGGAAAAGAATAAATACTATTTGGAGGGATGTAGAGAGATGGGTTAGAAAGGTGGTTTGAGGTGTAGGCTTTGTAAACACAGAGTGCACCGATTTGAGAGAAACCAATCTCTAACTAGACAACAAGTGACGATGTAGTTTTAGACACTTATTTGCAAAGAGGATTCATACTACACAGGTCTTTGGTCTGGTTGTAAAAAAAACAAACAAACTTTATCAATTTGCTAAAACAAAAAAAAAACTTTATGATCTTTTATCAAATGATGGATGAACCAGACATGAAAAAAAAAAAGTCAATCGAATACTTTTGTCAGAAATTATGCAACATGGCTGATGATTACTGAGCCTCTGTTTTCATTGTTCTGCAAGTCCTTCTCCTGCAGGCAGCCACCAGCTCATGCACCATCTACCCCAAGAGCAGAGAAATTCCAACAGGTTTTCCAGGGCCAAATATTGAGTCAGACTTTGCCTTTCCTGTTTTCTTAGACTAAGATGCTTAATCAGAATGGCATAATGCTTTCACTACCTGGGATATAGCCTTCTCCTAAAAAAAAAATTCCAGCTGATAACTGTTAAGCAAAATTATTTCAGGCCATGAGTTTTAAATGCTTCTCAGTAGCTAAATTTCATACTGTGTGACATCAAAGAAAACAGATACGATTTGAAAATGTAACACTCAGCTCTGCCCACACTTGACCCTGGGTCTGCTTTCCTCGAGATAATACATCACAAAGCCTTGCTTTCTGCTTTAACTGGACTTTGCTCCTATCACCTGGCATGTTTACACAACAATCCTTTTCTCCCCTGTTTTCCTTGTCACTCTCTGAGGCCATAAAGTTACAAAGATGAATGAGTTGTCACTGCTGCTGCCGTTGTTTTTAAACCTCTTTGGATTTCTGGATGGGAGTCACCCCTGAAATGCCCACTGATTTATTTTTTCTCTTTTCTCTAAAGTGAATTTATGTAGATGTGGATTTAAAAAAAAGTCTTCTAAAGGATTGCCTTTGTATTTTTGCATTGTATCTAAATCCCAGGACTGTGAAGCAAAGTCTCTAAACTTGAAAAGGTTTTAACTCATCACTTTCCAGAGACACGTACCAGTCAGACGCTCAGAGCTCCTACGTTGTCTTCACTGTACAGCACTTCAGTGGCCATGCCAAAAGGTTAGTAGAATATGAATACATCAGCCTCAGCCTTAAATGGAAGATGCGGCGGTAAAGGAGGAGGAGCCGGAGGAAGCAGAGGACTAATGAGCACCTCACACCAAGCAGAGCTGTTCGGAGTGCTTTAACTCCATGAATATCCAGTGCAGTGGGACATAAATATGTAAGCAATATAGATCTGGGCAACAGCATAAATAAGATCTAAATCACGTACTGCTCTCTCCCTTTTCATCAGGCTTAAAAACACACAGAGAGATGGCATTGGTTATGGCAGAAGACTATACAACATAACACACTCATCTCCAGGCTCAAAAGGAGACTGGGTTCAAGTTCTGACACCAACAAACGGTGTGACTGAAGCTTGTTAGATAACCTCTCTGAACCTGTTTCCTCTTCTTTATATGGACATAACAATCACTCCTGGACAAGAGGGCCATCATAAAGATTCACTGAGCTAACACATGCAAAATGCTTAGAACAGTACCAGAAGCATGCTGCAGAGCCCCGCATCAAGGCGGCAAGCTCTGCCGAGCTGGTGACCAGCTGGGAGACTTGGGGCATGTTTGCCTTCATAAATCTCATTTCACACTTCTGCATGCACCTGCCTTTCAGGAGAGTCAAGTGAGTGGGATAAAAAAACACTTTTAAAGCCAGTCAGAGAAAGACAAATACCATATGATTTCACTGACATGTGGAACCTAAAGAACAAAATAAACCAAAAATATTTGAAATGAAAATAGACACAGAGGGAACTGGTAGTTGCCAGAGGGGAGGGGAGTTGGGGGACTGGGGTTTGGAAAGTTGGGAGAGGGGTGGGGGGATGCATGAAAAAGGTGAAGAAATTAAGAAGTACAAATTGGTAGCTACAAAACAGTCATTGGGATATAGAGAACAGCATAGGAAATATAGTCAATAATGTAATAACTATATGTAGTGTCAGATGGGTACTAGATTTCTCGGAGTGATCACTTAGTAAGTTATATAATGTCCAATCACTGGGTTATACACCTAAAACTAATATAATATTGTACATCAACTGTAATTGAAAAATAAAAATTATTTCATTAAGAAAAGAAATAAATTAAGTAATTGCAAAGAAAGACTAAAAAATAAAATTTAATCAGTAGAAACAAAACAAGAAAGCACTTTTTTAACTATACCATAAACTATTTTGTAAATGCATTAAGATGATTTTACATTGCTACCCACTAAATTGCTAATGGTGGTTACCTCTGAGGAAGGGAGTAGAATTAAAGATAAGTGAAGGGAATCAAAGCTTTTTACTTTATTCTGTATTGGAAATTTTCGGGAAGAAGAGGCCATTTTTTATATACGTATTGTTTAATGATAGAGTCTTCTTCACGTATTATTGTTATTAGCAAGAACTATGTAAGCATCTAAAAGCCCTTGATATCTAAGAATTATAGTTTTACTTCCAAACACCTGTGTGAATATCTCTGTACAGTACTTACATGAAAACCCTCAACTCAATTCCCTTATCTGCAGATATAGAGAAAGGGTTAATGTTTCATGTCCCTTCGCTTCGTGGAGGAGGCTCATGATGAGACACAATTTAAAAGCTGGAAGGAGGTAGTTGTATAAGTTTAGGCGTTGAAAAAGGGTTAAGCGTTAGGGCCAAGAGTAGTTCTTTTCTGGAACAGAATATGCAAAACTCACTTAGAGCTAGAAATAAAAACAGGCAGCCCAGATATGCCTGGTTAAGAACCTGAAGTTCCATGGTATGAAGATCCCTTTATATCAAGGGACTACTAGAAATCTAAGAACTTGACAACAATGCATAGACTAGAACTGAAATAACAGAAGACCAAAAGGAGATCAGAGAAAAGAGATAATGGAGGTCTCGCAAGATGTAATTGTGGAGACCAAGAAGCATAAAAATGAAACATTGCCTGAAGAAACAAATGTAGTCCCAATCTTTTATATGTAGGTTGAAGATTTCTTTCCCCTGACATTTTATGTATCTTAGAGTATAGTTGGGAAAAAATCTTGTAATTTGGTGATCATACAGTATAGTTGAAAAATAATTTATAATTTGGAATCAGAAGACATGTGTTCAAGTCCTGATTATACTAATCAGTAACTATATAATCATGAGTGAGTCTTAATATCTCTATACTCCAGTTTTCATATCTCCAGCATGGAGATGATAATATCTACTTCACAAAGTTGTTGGGCAGAATGAGTAAGAAAGTACATAAGAAGTAATAAGGAATATTGTGATATTAATAATGACTAAAATAATCTCTTACATTAGTTGAGCATTTAGTAAGTTCTAGATACTATACTAAGAGCTTCACACACTTGATGTATCTCATGAGACTGGGTAAAGGTGATGTTCAGACATTCATTTATTTATTCATTCACTCATCATATATCTATTGGATATTTTCCTGTCATATCTAGTGAATCTTACATTTGATACATCCTATTTTGAAAGAACTTACCATCAGAGGAGTATGCAAAGGGGAAAGGTCTCACTTAGGAAGAACAAAGAACTGTGTGTGTGTGTGTGTGTGTGTGTGTGTGTGTTTGGAAGTATAAGTGGTCAGAGACGGCAATGTCTAAAAACACTGACTTCTAAAGCAGTGCTCTTCAAACTATTAATCACTCTACTGAGTTTGAAATCAGTTGGGTGGGCTGAGACTAGTGTTTTGTTTTAAATTGCCACTGAGCCTGCTTACTTGAATCAAAGGACTCGGAGAATGCAGACATGTTGCTCGATGGCAATGAGATCCAAACAGCTCTCAGCATGTTTGGCCTCCTGAGGGGGCAATCAAACTAGAGCCTGCTTTAGAAACCTGAGGAGCCTCCTGGGAGAACTCATCTTTGTCAAGGAAGGAGCCAGACTTCAGGAACTTGACTTATGATTATGAATTCAGTGTGACAGGAGACAGTTCAGTCCATCTGGTCCTGCCCTGGGTGTATGGTGGGTGCTAGAGAAAGGGTAGGCTGAGAATAACAATGGACACAACTACTTGATTAAGCTCTGAGGTACATTGTGTTATAGGCAGCACTGCTGTAGAACTTCACAAAGAGCAACCTGATCACAGACCACAGGCCATGATGGGAGAGATGGGGAGAGATGGGGAGCCACCCACAGTGCCTGGGATCCTGCAGAGGAGAAGTGGTAGCTAGAAGGAACAGACATATTTATAGGCCCACGTGGACCCTCCTGGGTTCCTCATCAGGAGAGAGACAAGAGCCAGAGAAATCGGAATTACTGACATAAAAGTGATTCCACTACTCCCCCAGGCTACTGAGACCAGAAAAGACGTGTTGATTACATATTCCATGAGAGAGAATATTAAATAAAAAGAGAAGGGCAGAAATCAAAGGGAAAAACAAACTGGATGAAGCTGACCAAATGCTTGAAGAGGCAACAGTACTTTGACTCCAAAGCAATCCAGCCATCTATTGTCAGACTCAAAAGCAAGTTTCTACCTTTAGCAAGATAAAGGAGGAATATGCCTAGAGTCTGCAGCATGCTGATGAAATTACCACGCTTCTTAGACTAAGGAATAACATTTTCTAAATTAAAATGCATCCTGTCCTGCGTATACCTTCCCACATAGGGATGACAGAAAATGTATGAGGCGCCAGTTTAGTGACTCTGAGCACATCTACATGCAAACCACTAAAAAGCCTATTTTCATTTTCTCTTTCCTTCTGGACCAATTTTACAGAGCAGGTAACCTATCACAACTCAAAACGATTTCTCCATCAACCTGTTTCATTCAACATCAAGATTCCAATCAATATCCTATTTCCTTTAATATTCATAGGCACAGGCTCCAAAAAAAAACCTTTGTCAGATATATTTGTGTCATTTGGGATTTTAAATGTATAAGGGCATGTATGCCCAGCCCAAGAAAATGACTGAAAGTGGACTTAAATCTAGGATAATGACCAAAGTCATAAACCCTGGAATATTCCTGACCTTCCAGGACAACCTCAGCTCTGTGCCCACTCATGACTGGTTCCTATAATTTATAAGAAATTGCATACCTATCTCCCCTTTGCAAGCCAAGAAATCACTTTAGAGAGAGAGTGGAACGAAAGTGAAACATTCAAGCATCTTATTCTCTAAGAAATTACCGACTCACAATATTATTCTACTGATTGTAGTGTTCTCTTCCTTCCTCCAAAGAAATCTTAGGCTCATGTATATTTATGTTTTAAGTGAAATTTCTCTGCTTGTCCAAAAAAAAGAAAAGAAAAGAAGGAAGGGAACTTCTGAGAAGTAGTAATAAACAAAATAAGGATTTCGAGCACATAGAAATTGGGAATAATTTTCTCAAAAAATCAAACAGAATGAAAGATTTATGTTATTACAAGATCTATAGACGGATCTTACTTGAAAACATTACTTCTGTTTGTGCGCAGAGATGTCTCCTCTAGGATCTGATCCTCTAGGGAATTTTCTCAGCTCCAACAGGCTTGGTACCTCATGAGAAGCTACCTTAGTCGTTACAAATTCCACTGGATTTTCTCTCTTTTCCCAGGAACAGAGAATAATAAAAAACTATCTTCAAGAGGTTTTTGTATGTTATGTCCTAATACAGAGTATAGAGAAAGTAATATTTCTCAGTTCTGACACAAGTACATGTCTTGGGTGGGGGAGGGGCGTAGAGTGCAGGTGTTGTGAAGACATAAAGCTGGGCATTACACAATGAAAAAGTTGTAATAATCTACTCAAATAATTATACCTACACTTTGACAGGCTATCAGCTGAAGATTCTGTACATTTGAAAACAAGTAGGATTCTATGTCTTGTGAAATCTGTATGCAGTCACCTACCTGAACCTACTGTTCACAGATTACTAATCACTTCTTTGAGAATTCCAGTCCAGTTTAAATTGCTCCAGTGACATCTTTAAAGTTCAAAGTTAGAATATCAGCATTGTGTATTCAAGAATATGGTAAGGGGACCAAAAAAAAAAAAAAAAAAAAGAATATGGTAAGGGGAAATAATTAATCACCTATTGAATCATATTTATTGGTGTCTATTTTGGACTACATTCTATAAGTCAGAAAGATGAGAAATGGATTCACCTATAAATAGCTTAATACTTAATGGAGAAAATAAAACTCAGATGAAAATATTAGTGGCTAAATAGTATTATGTATCATTATATTTTGTGTAATTAAAAATATACTATAATATTATATAACAAACATAATAAAGTGCTAATTTTTGGTTGTAGCAATAAACAGAAAAGTGGTTGGAACTCACCAATATAAGCTGTCATAGATCAGTGTCTATATATTAGGAAGTAATGCCTGCATACACACACACACACACACACACACATACACATTATAAATGTGTTCTCCAAACTTCTGTGATGATAATTAAAATCACCCAGAGAATTGATTTTTTAATAGGCCTTCTCTGGACCTAGTGGAATGAACTCTCCAGGGAAAGAGTTTGAGACTCTGATTTATAACAAATAACACAGTTGATTCAGATGAGGCAGGTTTAGAAAACATTATAGTCCTCTGAACAGTCTCATGAAAATAATATTATTCCGCTTTTACCATTGAGAAAATTAAGGTCAGAGAGATTAATTAACTAGTCAAGGACTCTCAAGTTAAGATAAAACAAGCTGACTTCCCAAACTTGTGTTCTTTTCACTGCACTAAGCTTCCTTTGTTCTCTGAGAAAATGATCAGGTTGGATGTGGAAACATGAAATTAAAATACTTATTATAGAAAAATTCATTTCTATTGCTGCTTAAAAACAACATTACAGTCTGTTTTAAAATGCTCGGGAAACGAATATTGAGTCCTTGAAATAAGAACGTCTTTGTCAGAGGTAGAACGTACAGATTTATGGGGACGCTGAAGCGTTTTGTGTTCCCGGGAAGCGTTGAGCGCACATTTGAACAAGCAATGTGGGATCCTGTAGCTGCAAAGAGCTACAGAAAAGGACCAGAGCATGTGGAGAAAAATACTCCCGACTAAAGAAAGGAAGTTGTTCTGACAAACATAAGACACAGGTCGCCACAGTCTCATTTTCTGACCCTGCCTGTATTATTTGTAATTCACAACTCAGAGCCACTGGGAGGAAGGAAGAAACAAACTTCTTATAAATTAAAATTTTTTAAATATGTACATGAGTAGAGGAAAGAGTATAATAAATCCTCATGGAATTATCACTCAGTTTAAACAAATATCAGCATTTTGCCTGTCTTATTTTATATCCCCTTTATTATTTTAGTTTATTTTCTATGGGAATACTTTAAGGCAATTCCTAGACATCATATCATTTCATCAGTAAATATTTCAGTATGTATTTCTAACAGATATGAGCCTTTTCTTTTCCATTGCCAATTGCATTATAATGCACAAAATTAATAATTTCTTAACATATCTATTACAGAAATACACAAAAGTGGTTTCTGTGGTTAGTCAATACATCACATTTGTTTGCTATCCTTTTAAATCTTTTTTATTCTGTAATACTTTCTCCTTCCCCATTTCACTTCTTAATGCTAGTTGGCGACCTTTTGGTGCATGGGACAATGTTCAACCAACTGAGCCATACCGCCTAGTGCACCATTGTACTTTTTGATGTTCAAATTATCACATCTTTGTCCAAAGAAGTCTTTAATAGGTTCTTTAATTTCTGGAACAAAATAGATATCCCAGACCCATCTTGCACACTCCCTGCCCCTGACTAGGGCAGGGACTCGAAGTCCTTTGAGTGGACTCTGGTATTTAGAGACCACAATGAAGATATGAGTGTGCTCACCCCTATTAGGCTTTTTCAGTAGGTGGAACTAAGGTGGACATTTATTTCTAGATGAAGAAAAATTAATTATGAGTTCACATTGCTATTTGCAATTCAAATGTAAGATTAGTAGGTATTTACTTGACTTCTTGTTGCTGATGATATAAATTTGAAACTAACAATACGAATATTATTACTACTGAGTGTGGTTAAGACTTCTATGCCATGAGAGATGTACAGTCAGAAATACTGTGTTTCAAAGTCACTGGAAAAAATTTTTTTTCTGTGTAGTTATGCTGCCAACATGATATACTGTAAGGTTTATTTGTTTCAGTTTGTTTGACATTGAGGGGATGCCTTTTTTCTTTTTAATTTATAAGATATATGATCTGAATAATAAAAACTATAAAGGTACACTCAGAGATGGCCTCTATTATAGCTCTTCTGTTTCAATATCGTAATATAAGTAAGTATGTGTGCACGTTGGTATAGTCTCTTCTTTTCTGACGCAGAAGGTAGCATACATTGTTCTGTACCTGTTCTTTTTTCCACTTAGCATTTTGACCTGGAGATGACATCACATCAATAAAAAGAGACCCTCTATATTCCTTTTCAAAGCTGTGTTAAGTACAACATTTTGTAGATAGACCATAGTTTTTCAGTCAGCACCCTATTAATGGACATTTGGGTTATTTCTAGATTTTTTCTATAACAAATTATGCCATAGTGAATAGAATTGTATACATGCTATTTTGTATTTTACCAGAGTATCTATGATAACTGCAATATTCTTAGAAGAGAGATAGCAGGGTCAAAAGCTAAATACATATGTAATTTTGGGCCCTGGCTGAGTGGCTCAGTTGGTTAGAATGTCATCCTGATATGCCAAGGTTGCAGGTTCGATCTCCATTTAGGGCACATACAAGAAGCAACCAATGAAGGCATAAATGAGCAGAACAGCAAAATGGCCTTTGCTGTTTCTCTCTCTCTCTCTCTCAAATCCATAAAAAATAAAAAATAATTTAAATACACATGTAATTATAATTTTGGTAGGTATAGATTGCCAAACATCCCTTAAATGCTATACTATTTTCAATTTCTAAAGACAGTATATGAGAGTGCTTCTTTCTCCATAGCCTGATCAACACATATAAGGTCAAATTTCTTTATTTCTTTCCCACCTGATAGGTGAGCAATGGTTCTTCAGTGTAGTTTTAACTACAGTTCTTTTCTTATGAGCAAGAGGTTAAGGGACAAGTTTACATTTATATTTTGTTTTCTGTACACTATTCCTTCTTATCTGTAGCTCATTTGGGTGGAGGATGACCAAAAAATGTTTCATTGTAATTTAATCTACCATTTTCCTATTGCTTGTGCATTTTTAGTCATAGTTAGGAACATTTTTCCTACTCCTGGGTTACAGAAAAATTCATCCATATTTTCTTATGGTTTTTATTTGTACCCAAAATTTTAAACAAGTTTCTGAAGAGATTCTTATGTACACCAAAGTACCAGTTTATAAAGCCAAGTTTATAAAGTGGTGCCAAACATTGCAGTTATCTACATGACACACATTTAATAATTTGTCATGTTCATGCCTTTCTTCATTCTTCTCAATGATGTCAATCTGAAGTCTTCTTGCCTGCACGGTAAAACGTTTTGTTAGTAAAACAGAAAAGAGAATTTCTGGACTAAGGTATGCTCTTTATGAATAAACATATTCAATCACTGAAAACTTTACCTTTCTAAGAGAAGACAACGTAAACCATTATGATGCAGCCCACAATCCAGCCAATCAAGAGAAGAATAGGGACCAGAATTTGTGATGATGTAGATTCTGCTTAAAAATAAACAAAATAAAACAGATTCTGTAATCATTTGGCATTCTATCTTCTGAATCAAAAGAGTAAGAGGGATCTGGTAATATCAAGGGACAAGATACACTCTCTAGTCATATCTATACATGACTATTAGTTGTGTGTTGTTATTGTTTTTGTCTACAAAATGTACAAGTAACTCAGCTGGGTATTTGGAATAGAAAGCCTGTGTTCAAATCACAGGTCTTCCTTTTACAGTTATGTGACCTTGGGCCATTCTGAGCCTGAACTTCTCTATTTATAAAATATGGATAATGAAACTTGTGATATCTATCTCCTAAAGTTGTTGTGAGGGCCAAATGGTATCGCTTATATGCAAAGGCTTTGTAAACTTTATCCACCATGTGTGTGTTTAGTGTAGACAGCACACATTCATATCTGTGTCCAATAACCCAAAAAGCAGCATTATATTTTATATAATTATTCTCAACTAGAGAAGAGAGATTCTATTATTTTTACTGTTCAGTATAGCAATCAACACTGACCCAACACACACACAGAAGACATTAGTAAAATGACTCCTCCTGTGTCTCCTATTTATACCCTGACCTGTAAAAGGCAACTTTAAAATTATCTTTTTTTAAATAGTCACCACATCTCAATCATATTCTTTCAAACACACACATATTACACAAAAGAATTAAAAAACAGCACAGAGAGACATCATACAGAATTTATGTTCTGGGTTAAAGACTCATCTATTCTTAATTTAAAAGCACAATTAGATCTTATGCCATCAGCTTTAACAAAGAGGATGCATAGTCTTAGCAACTGTATTTCTATTACAATTTTTATCACTTTAAAAGGTGTAATTTTTAAAATACTACTCAAATAAAATCACCTGGAAACTTCTAAAGACACTTCTAAAAGTAAAAGACATACTTATAAAAGCAAACTTTTTGAAGTTAAATAAATATTAATAGTTTAAATCTATGTTTCCAGATATGTTGGAGTCTCTCTTAATTCTCAAACATTAATTAGGCTTTCCCTTCTTCTCCGCCTTACTATGACCTTGAACAACGCATTAACCACTAAATGAAAAACCCTTCTCTTTGCCTGCCACATGGTATCGCTTTAAGGATAAAGCGAATATTAAGATATACCCTTTACCCTTATTTAGATGAAAGCCATTTTATGAATTAAGGTGACATTACAGTGGAAGTACATAATAGTAATTTTTTTGAGCTGCTCATATATGTGATTTAGTATTTTTCCCAATTTCAAAGACTTAAAAATTAATAATAACATTTTAATTGAGCATTATAAATATTTTATACAAGCCTATTTTAATATAATTCTAAAATATACACATAATAAAGGCTTACTTTATATATATCATTACTTATTATTCCTTGTAAAACAATACAATTGTGAATTTTAACACTCAAAATGTAACTGCATTTGTGTTCTTTTAACACTAATATTTTAACTTTACCCAAAATCTGTACCATTGCTTTGAAATAGGAGTATAGGAACTCAACATACTTTGCATAAGCCACTTACATTAATAGCACAAATAAACACAAAACCTCTTTTTAAATATGAAGAGAAATTTGAAAATTTTTTCTATGTCCAGTTCTGAGCATGCCCAAGCAGTTACACCTGGAAGAATCCTTAAGGTCACTGTGCTCTGGAACAAGACTGTCCAAGTTCAAAACATAGTGTCACCACTCTTTAAGTATGCGATTGCAGGCAAGTTACATTTTGCTATGTCTCAGCTTTCTTATCTATAAAATGGGAATGATGACAATACTGCATATCTCATGAGATTGTTGTCAGGGTTAAAAGCAATGATTCCTGTAGGTATTTAAAAACTGTTTCTTGGACACAGTATATTTAGCCTATTTTGTCATATCAACGTTAATCATTTCTTTTAATATAAAAATGTTTAAAAATCAGGAAAAAATAAATTCAGATGCAAAGCATATTGGAGATGACTAAGCCCATATTAGTCATTTTTGTTTTAGAGTTAGAAAACAGGATCAGAGGTTGAGGGACCTCTTCAAACTCACATGGCCATTAGTAGCAGATCTGACAATTCAAATGCCCTTAATTCTGGTCCCCCATGCCACAATACCTCAAATCTAGCACAATGCTGGAAAATAACTGACTTTTAACTCATCTTTCAAAACAAGTGTGAATAAATTCAACTCTTTTGTTTGTTTGATCCTTTCGAAAATGTCCAATAATGTATAGACATGGTCCATACACTGCACATCTAATGCATTTTTTGTGGCCACACTAATATATATGATTAATGCTCTTTTAGCAGAAAGACCACATTCATCAGAATAACTGAGTAACACCAAATACTAGGAAACAAAACAAAATAAACCAGAGAAAGTGGGTCTTTTGTGCCTAGAAAATCTGGTGCTTAAATCTTACCTTTCTCCGCCATTCTTCCTGTTGTTGGGTGGGTTGATCAGGGCCAGGCTTACCTCTTTGTTATTGTTTTCCAGTGTCACTTTGAACTTTAAATAGAGAGATTATCTGAAGAGGCAGCAGCTGCCCCTCTCCTGACTGCCAATTGTCTGCAGGGTGATGTAAGACATTGGAAAGCAGAGCTCCTCTGGCTCCTCTTATCCTGTTATGACAGAGGAAACAAGGGACTACATGGACTAAACAATTAAATAGGCCGAGTTATCCTAACCCAGAGGTATGCAGATTTTTAATTCACCCAATGCCTTCAGACCACATGAAGAAAATATTCAGTGAAGGGGTGTACAGAAGAAAAATGGTAGTGCAATTAGAGAAATTCTACCCAAGAGGGAGGGTGATATATTGAAAAGAACAGACTTTGAAGCTGGACAGGCCTGACCTCAAATTCTAGCTATGCTATTTCTGTAATGAAGGCCAAATTGCTTAACCTGGGTGTCTTCTTTAATTTTAAAATCAGGATAGCAATACCTACCCATGAAAAAAGTGTCATAACGATGAAATGGAAAAGCTCTGTGAAATATAGACAATTCTTTATTACATTACAGGATCCAAAAGATAAAACAAATTAAATGGTGCCCCTTCCTACGAACCATTCTAAATAGAGACATTTTAATATAAAAGTACTAAAAACTAAAACAATAAAAGGCTGTGATATTGCCTTGAATTTTCAGAGAGCAGTCATAAGCTTGTTGTTTTTATTAGCAATAAAAATAACACATTTCATCTTTTTTTAAGTCCAACCTGGTTTATGTAACATGACCTAGACTATGCTCTAGATTCTCATTGGAATAACTTTAATTTATAAGTTTGGATGGAAAAATTTTGCAAAATGACCCTGTGACCAACTTTCCCAAAAATCCAACATGAGATTGAGGGTGTCCTCCTTTAGAAGAAAAGACACATGATCAAAGCCATCCCCACAGAGCTCCAAGAATGATGTGTCCCGGCAAATGACCATGTCTCCTCACTGATCAAAATCTACCAATGGTTCTCCATCTCCTTGAGAGTAAAAATCTGAACTCCTTGTTAAGACATCTAAAAAGCCTCATCTCTACTCTCCCATTTGCAGTGATGCTTCAGCCCCACTGAATTCCTTGCTGTTATATGAATTTAGGATATGCTCCCACAGACATAGGTAAGGAGGACATTTCATTTTTTTACCTCAAGTCATATACCTATAGATTAGAGTTTGCAGCCAACCATCTGGTAAGTTTATTACATGTCATTTAAACCAAGTTAGCATCTCTCTCTCTCTCTCTCTCTCTCTCTCTCTCTCTCTCTCTCTCTCTCTCCCTCTTTCCTTCTTTCTCTCTAATATAATATTGAAAAAGTGCCTGGCTATACCCACATAAGAGGAGAGACTATGTACTATCTATACAACAAAATCTCTGGTAACATCAGGTTTTGTTTTTCAATATTAAACAATTATATATTGAACAAAGACTAATTGAGGACAAGATAGAGACAGAGACAGAGAGAAGAAAAAAATGGTGATTGATCTCACTTAAATACTGAAAATTTTAATTAAATGAGTTCAAATGAACATTCTATTGTAAGGCAAATAGAGAAAGGGAGGGGGGGAGAAAGAGAGAGAGAGAGAGTCCAAAGAAACAGAGAGGTGCCCTCCAAAGAACAAACATACATATACATGAGCGTAAAATAATTTGCCTAAAATGAATAAAGATATGAAAAGGTTTCTACATTTTAAATATTTATTGCCATTTTAATCATCTTAATATTTCTCTTTTGATATAAAAAGGACTATTATTAACATTATTGCTATCAATTTGAATTTTGAGAAGGGATTACTTTATATCACATCAATTATTTTTCTTAGTTTTCTATAGAAAAACAGAGGTGGACAAAAACTAATTCAATGAACATGAATTGCTCAGATCTCAGAAAAGGGTTCAATCTAGAATTTCATTTCCTTGGTATCCCATCAGTAAATTTTTTTTAAGTTGTATAATATTTATTAAGGGGAAAATGTTTTATTCATTAATAGACTGGTTTCATTTTGAACTCATAAACCCAAAGGCCTATATTTGACCATTTTCTAATTTTCCTCTTCAGGCATACCATTTTGGTACATTTTCTATTTCTACTTTGCATACTTCCTTGAAGATTTAGATTCTTCTAGGCTAATTAAGGTTAAAAAAATCAAATATTTGGTTCTTTATTCAAGATAAATAAAAAGTATTTCCTTTTCAGATAGTTTTAACCATCAGTATCTGCAGTTGCAATAGATAGATGGGAACATGGTAGATTAAATGGACAAATTCCTATAAAGGCATAAACTACCAAAATGGACTCCCCCCCAAAATAGAAAATTTGAATAGACTTATAACAATAAAGAGTTCCAAGTAATAATCAAAGCATGTCCCACAAAGAAAAGCCCTGGAACAGATGTCTTCACTGATAAATTCTATCAAACATTTAGAGTTAACACCAATACTTCAAAAAAAAACTCTTCCCGAAAAAGAAGAGGAGGAAAGACATCCCAACTCATTCTATGAAACCTGTACTACCCTAATACCAAATCAAAGATATTATAAGAAAATAAAACTATAGACCAATCTCTCTGATGAACATTTCAACAATAAACTTACAAACCAAATCCAGCAACATATAAAAAGCGTAGTACATCATAACTAAGTGGGATTTATCCCAGGAATGCAAAGTCAGCATATTTTTTTTAATATATGTTTTTATTGATTTGTTAGAGAGAGGAAGGGAGAGGGAGAGAGATACAGAAACATCAATGAGAGAAACATCCATCAATCTACTGCCCCCTGCTTGTCCCCCACTGTGGGTTGGCCTGCAACCTGCGCATGTGCCCTGATGGGGAACCAAACCAGCCACCTCTTGGTGCATGGGATGACCCTCAACCAACAGCCACACCAGCCAGGCAAGCACAACATTTAAATACCAATTAATGTAATACACCATATCAATAGAATAAAAAACCCAAACCACATGATCATCTCAACAGATGCAGAAAAAGCATTTGACAAATTCCAACACCATTTCAAGATAAAAACATTCAACAAATGAGTAATAAAAGGTTTCCTCAACCTCACAGAGGAAATCTACAAAAAACCCACAGCTAACATCATACTTAATGGTGAAAGACTAGATGCTACCCCCTAACATCATGAACAAAACAAGGATTTTCACTCTCACACTTTGATTCAATATTGTATGGGAATTTGTAGCCAGGGGATTTAGGCAGAAAATGAAGTAAAAGCCATCCAAGTTGGAAAATAAGAAACTAAACTATCTCTATTTTCAGATGACATAATCTTATATATAGAAAATCCTAAAGAATCTACAAAAAAACTGTTAGAGCTAATAATCAAATTCAGCATGGTTGCAAGACAAGATCAACACACAAAAATCAGTTGTATTTTTACACACTAACAATGAACAATTTTAAAATTAAATTAAGAAAAATGACATTTAAATAGCATCAAAACCCATAAAATACTTAGGAATAAGTTTAACCAAAAATATATAACACATGTAACTGAAGACTATCAAAACATCTCTGGAAAAGATTAAAGAAGATATAAATAAATGGAAAGACATTTTATGTTCAAAGATTAAAACACTTATTATTGTTAAAGATGGCAATACAGCCCTAAACAATCTACGAGTCAATATACTCCTATCTTAATAACAAAAGCCTTTTTTTTTTTTTGCAGAAATGGAAAAAGCTAACCTTAAAATTTATATAAAATTGCAATGGGTCCTGAATAATCAAAACAATCTTGAAAATGAAAAATAAAGTTGGAGGATTCACACTTACTGATTTCAAAACTTATTACCAAGCTACAGTAATGAAGAATGTGTGGTAGAGGCGTAAGGACAGACATACAGATTATTGAATACAATTGAATATCCAGAAATAAAACCATTCATTTCTGATCAACTGATTTTCAACAGGGATGCCAAGGTAGTATTTTAGTAAAAAAAAAAAAAAAAAAAAAAAAAAAAAAGACTTTTCAATAAATGATGCTGGAAAAATTAGTTTTCCACATGCAAAAGAATGATGGTGAACCCCTACTTCACACCATATAAAGAAATTAACTCAGCCTGTCCCATGTGGCTCAGTGGATTGAGCAACGTCCCATGGACTGAGAGGTCCTGGTTTGATTCCCGGTCAGGGCACATGCCTGGGTTGCAGGTTCGATCCCCTATAGAGGGCATGCAGGAGGCAGCCAATCCATGTATCTCTCTCACATGGATGTTTCTATCTCTCCCTTCATCTCTATCTAAAAAATCAATAAAAGACATATTTTTTTTAAAAAAAGAAATACGACACATTAACTCAAAATGT
Source organism: Tadarida brasiliensis (assembly GCA_030848825.1). NCBI lineage: Eukaryota > Metazoa > Chordata > Mammalia > Chiroptera > Molossidae > Tadarida > Tadarida brasiliensis. Next base: position 24,693,483 of record CM061260.1, read on the forward strand.
ATCAGAGACTTAAATGTAAGAGCTAAAACTATAAAACCGGAAGAAAACATAGGGGTAAATCAGGCAATGTTTTCTTAAATATAACACCTAAACTACAAGCATTCAAAGAAAAAAAACTATTTGGCCTTCATCAAAATTTAAAACTTTTGTACATCAAAGGACAACATCAAGAAAGTAAAAAGAAAATCTGTGATTGGGAACAAAGATAGAAGCAAAGAGACTGGTGAGGAGGCTACTATAATAATACAGACAAGAGTTGATGGGGACTCAGACAAGGGTGGTGCTTGATGACTCACCAAAAGGGGAACTATCAAGAACAGGAACAAGGCAAGGATGCCCACTTTCACCACTCTTATGTAACATAGTACTGGAAGTCTTAGCCACAGCAATCAGACATGAAGAAAAAATAAAAGGGATCCAAATTGGAAAGGAGGAAGTGAAACTGTCATTATTCGCAGATGACATGATATTATACATAGAAAACCCTAAAGACTCCATCAAAAATCTACTAGATTTAATTAATAAATTTGGCAAAGTAGCAGGATACAAAATTAACATCAAGAAATCGACAGCATTCTTATACACCAATGATGAACTCACAGAAAGAGAAACTAAAAAAACAATCCCATTTACCATCGTGGCAAAAAAATTAAGATACCTAGGAATAAACTTAACCAAAGAAGTAAAGGACCTATTTGCAGAAAACTACAGGACATTGAAAAAAGAAATAGAGGAAGATATAAAAAAGTGGAAGCACATACCTTGTTCATAGATTGGAAGAATTAACATCATTAAAATGTCCATACTGCCCAAAGCAATCTATAGATTTAACGCAATCCCCATCAAAATACCAACGACATATTTCACAGAACTAGAACAAATGCTTCAGAAGTTCATATGGAACCAAAAAAGACCCCGAATAGCTTCAGCAATCTTGAAAAAGAAGGACAAAGTAGGAGGGGTCACAATACCGGACATCAGGTTATACTACAAAGCTACTGTAATCAAAACAGCCTGGTACTGGCACAAGAACAGGCACATAGATCAATGGAATAGAACAGAGAACCCAGAAATTGACCCAAAACATTATGCTCAATTAATATTCGACAAAGGTGGCAAGAGCATACAATGGAGTAAAGACAGCCTCTTTAATAAATGGTGCTGGGAAAATTGGACAGCTACATGCAAAAAAATGAAACTAGACCATCAGCTTACACCATACACAAGAATAAACTCAAAATGGATAAAAGACTTAAATGTGACTCGTGAATCCATAAAAATCCTAGAAGAAAATGTAGACAACAAAATTTCAGACATCATACGCAGCAAAATTTTCACTGATATATCACCTAAGGCAACAGAAACAAAGGAAAAAATGAACACATGGGACTACATCAAACTCAAAAGCTTCTGCACAGCAAAAGAAACAACCATCAAAGTGGAAAGGCAACCCACTGTATGGGAGAGCATAATTGCCTATGATATATCAGATAAGGGACTAATTTCCAAAATATATAGAGTGCTCATACATCTCAACAAAAGGAAGACAAAGAACCCAATTAAAAAATGGGCAGAGGAACTAGATAGACACCTCTCCAAACAGGACATACAAATGGCCAAGAGACATATGAAGAAATGCTCAACATCACTAATCATCAGAGATGCAAATTAAAACAACCATGAGGTATCACCTCATACCTGTCAGAATAGCCGCCATCAACAAAGCATCAAACAACAAGTGTTGGCGAGGGTGTGGAGAAAAGGGACTCTAGTACACTGCTGGTGGGAATGCAGACTGGTGCAGCCACTATGGAAAACACTATGGTGTTACCTCAAAAAATTAAAAATTGAATTACCATTTGACCCAGTGATCCCACTCCTAGGAATCTACCCTAAGAAGCCTGAAACAGCAATCAGAAAGAATACATGTACCCCCATGTTCATAGCAGCGCTATTTACAATAGCTAAGATCTGGAAACAGCCCAAGTGTCCACCAGTAGACGAATGGATAAAAAAGCTGTGGTACATATACACAATGGAGTACTATGCAGCTGTAAGAAAAAAAGATCTCTTATCCTTTGCGACGACATGGGAGGACCTGGAAACTATTATCCTAAGTGAAAAAAGCCAAGCAGAGAAAGACAAATATCATATGATCTCACTTATTTCTGGAATATAATGAACATAACAGTCTGAGGAATAGGGTAGTCCCAGAGACGTGGAAGTAGGGTACAGACTGACATTTGCCAGAAGAGGGGGTGGGGGAGGGGAGCAATGAACACAGAACTTGTATGCATGTACTCATAACCAATGGACATGGACAACAAAACTGGGGACGGGGCAGGGAGGGAGGGGGAGGAGGGTGTCAATGGGGGAAAAAAGGAGAAACATCTGTAACAAAAGTAAATTAATAAAAAATAAATAAATAAATAAAATTTTAAAAAAGGGGGAACTATCAATGAGGTCAGAGAGTAGGGTGGTGCATTTATGATGGATATTACTAATAGGGTTTTGATCAATCAGGGACTTTTCAGAATTAGCAACTTTTGTTGACTGAGTTGCTGTGTGGAGAAATGTATGTGTTTAAAGTTCAATCAAAGAGTTCAACAAATTGCAGTAGAATAAACAGAGTAAGGTCTTTACAATCTGAAATACTGAAATGTGGAATGTATTGAAACTAATGAACAAGAGGCACAAGGATTACGGACTGATCTGCCCTGGGACTCCTCCTTGCATGCCATAGAAAGGAAAGGGTGGCTCATCAAATTTGAATGCCAGCTCTGGTAATAGCTGTGAACTTAAACAGTGACATCTATTTCTTTATTTGGAAAATGAGAGAAATAGCATTCAGGGTTATTGTAGAATTAGAGATAAATGGACAAAAAAGTGCTCAGCACCAGCTTTACACATAGTAGGTTCCCAATGCATGGTAGTTGTCATTAAACCATGATAAGCAGAGATAAAGAGGAATGAGAAGCAACATCTACAAAGAACCAGATGTCCCCTGGTACATGTACCACATGTACTCACAGTCATTTCCAAGAGTTGTCTTAGAGGGACCATATCTATTGATCCTCAGGCCACAGCATGAGAGGGGCTTTGGGAATCCATTTCCAACTTCCATTGATCCTTTAATGCACTTATGATTTCTCTTCAGCCTTCATTTCTCCATTGAAACAACTTATTTCTAAGATCACCAAAATCTAACATGATGTAACTTTCCTATTGCTTAAGTCAATGGAAATTTTCCAGTCCTGGTCTTATTTATTGATGGCTTCTTGGCATCACTTGACTCCATTGGTTACTTTCTCCTCTCGAAATTCTCTCTTGGCTTCTGTGCTCAGACTTTTCTCATTTTTGACTGTTCATTCTCAGTCTTGTAGGTTTATCCTCATCTACCCAAACATCAAGCATTGGTTCAAAATATAAATATACCAGAACAGAGCTTTTATGATAGGGAAGATGAATTGGGGAGAGCCAGTAAGTGAAATCACTAAGTCATGTGCATTTTGTAGAGTCCTGAGAGTTCTTTCCAGGGCCAGCTTCTTTGGCGTGTAACCTGCACAGTCATTTAAGACTTCATGCTGAGAAAGACCCCATGCTTATTTTAATGCTCTTCTCTCAGGGTCTTGAAATTCTTAATAATTCTATGTTTGAACTTGGGTTTCATCAGAGTCCATGGGACACATAGCATGTGCATAAGCAGAGATGATATGTGGGAGGCAGTGCTACTCTCTGCAGTGGGGCAACAGCAGCCGCGCATGTGCAGACTCAGTCTCCAGGCACTCACTGCAGACAGCATCCAGAGAGCAGTTGACCCTGTGTGCAAGGCAGAGCCTGGGACAGCCCAAAGCCGCGAGGAGAACTAGATTGGGACCTGGTCACAGCATGGTGGTAATGATGACTGCAGGCATGCCTGGACAGCAGTTGCTGATGGCTAGGCAGTGAATTTCTGCAGTCAATTATAAAACATCCAGTTTTTAAAACTGCTGCAACTTTGCAGGACAAAATATACACAGACTTAGATATAGAATTTAAATGTAAAGATTACCATGTTCAATGGAAAATAATATTATTCAATATGAAGCTTGGGATGAACCAAGTACTAAGAAGTAGACAATTTTTAAATTAATTTTTCCTTATAATTGAAGATATGGCAATAGAATGCATAGCAGACGTTTTGAAATTACATACAAATCATGAAACTATTTTTTGTTTCTTAAACAACCTCCACAAAGTTAAGAAAATGTCAGAAGAAATATCGAAATGCCATTGTATAAATTTACATTTAAAATTAAATTCAGACTTAAAACAGACTTGTATGGAGAGTTAAATCTTTTTCTAGAAACTGTTCCACAAAATACATCAGCTCTACATGTACTAAAATATTCATTTTAATAAAAATTTGTCAGAAAGTTATCCTAATATTTTCACTGCCTATAAAATATTCCTAATAGCTCTCTAGTGAGTTACATCAGTAGGAAAAAACTCATTTTTTAAAGTTTAAAATTTTTAAATTTATTTTTCAATTACAATTTACATTCAATATTATTTTGTGTGAGTTTCAGCTATAAAACATAGTGGTTAGATAATCATATACTTTACAAAGTGGCCCCCCCGATATTTCAAGTACCCACCTGGCACCATGCATAGTTATTACAATATTATCAACTATATTCCCTATGCTCTACTTTACATCCCCAGGACTATTTTGTGACTACTAATTTGTAATTCTTAATCCCTTATGATTTCATTTGTATGTGGAATCCAAAGAGCAAACTAAACAAACCAACACAATAGACTCATAGAAGCAGATGCATAGATACAAAGAATAGACTGATGGTTCCTGGAGGGAAGGGGGGTTGAGGGGCTGGGTAAAAAAAAGTACAGAAAAAAATCTTATAATCAAAAATTATTTGCAATCTTGCATTTGCCAAGAGTGACTAACGTTGTTTTCAATTATATAGAAAATAAAGTTGAAAAAATATAAATTTTGATGATCTAATATATAAAATCAATGATCAACCAAGGTATTGAGTTATTAAAGTATTATATAAATTGTATTACATAAAATTATGACACCAAATATATTATTTTTTGCAATTTGTAAGTTTATGTCACTACTTATATATCAGGACTACAGCTGTTACATTTTATAAGTCATCAAATATTTTCCAAAGAAAAAGCTTTTATTTTAGTATGTTTAATGCACAGCAATCTTGAAAAAGAAGGACAAAGTAGGTGGGATCACAATACCGGATATCAGGTTATACTACAAAGCTACTGTAATCAAAACAGCCTGGTACTGGCACAAGAACAGGCATATAGACCAGTGGAACAGAACAGAGAATCCAGAAATTGACCCAAGACATTATGCTCAATTAATATTTGACAAAGGTGGCAAGAGCATACAGTGGAGTAAAGACAGCCTCTTTAATAAATGGTGCTGGGAAAATTGGACAGCTACATGCAAAAAAATGAAACTAGACCATCAACTTACACCATACACAAGAATAAACTCAAAATGGATAAAAGACTTAAATGTGACTCGTGAATCCATAAAAATCCTAGAAGAAAATGTAGGCAACAAAATTTCAGACATCAGACGCAGCAGAATCTTCACTGATACATCCCCTAAGGCAACAGAAACAAAGGGAAAAATGAACACATGGGACTACATCAAACTCAAAAGCTTCTGCACAGCAAAAGAAACAACCGTCAAAACAGATAGGGAACCCACTGTATGGGAGAGCATAATTGCCAATGATACATCAGATAAGGGGTTAATCTCCAAAATATATAGAGTGCTCATACAACTCAACAAAAGGAAGACAAAGAACCCAATTAAAAAATGGGCAGAGGAACTAAATAGACACCTCTCCAAAAAGGACATACAAATGGCTAAGAGACATATGAAGAAATGCTCAACATCACTAATCATCAGAGAGATGCAAATTAAACCAACGAGGTATCACCTCACACCTGTCAGAATGGCTGCCATCAACAAATCAACAAACAACAAGTGTTGGCGAGGGTGTGGAGAAAAGGGGACTCTAGTACACTGCTGGTGGGATGCAGACTGGTGTAGCCACTGTGGAAAACACTATGGTGTTACCTCAAAAAATTAAAAATTGAATTGCCATTTGACCCAGTGATCCCACTTCTAGGAATATACCCTAAGAAGCCTGAAACACCAACCAGAAAGAATACATGTACCCCCATGTTCATAGCAGCACTATTTACAATAGCTAAGATCTGGAAACAGCCCAAGTGTCCATCAGTGGATGAATGGATAAAAAAGCTGTGGTACATGTACACAATGGAGTACTACGCAGCTGTAAGAAAGAAAGATCTCTTATCCTTTGAGACGACATGGAGGGACCTCGAGAGTATTATCCTAAGCGAAACAAGCCAAGCAGAGAAAGACAAATATCACATGATCTCACTTATTTGTGGAATATAATGAACATAACAGTCTGAGGAACAGGGTAGACCCAGAGATGTGGAAGTAGGGTATAGACTAACACCCCTCAGAGGAGGGGGTGGGGGGGGAGTGAGGAGATAAACCACAGAACTTATGCACATGTATGCATAGCTGATGGACATGGACAACAGGGCTGGGGACGGGGTGGGGGGATGGGGAGGAGGGTGTCAATGGGGAAAAAAGGAGAAACATGTGTAACAAAAATAAATTAATAAAAAAAAAAAAACATTTTTGAACATCATTTTTTAATTTTAATTGAATTTATTTGGGTGAGATTGGTTAATAAAATTATATAGGTTTCAAGTGTACAATTCTATAATACATCACCTGTATATTGTATTGTGTGTTCACCACTCCAAGTCAAGTCTCCTTCCATCACCATTTATCTCCCCTTTACACTCTTCTGCCTCACCCTACCCCCCTTTCCCTCTGGTAATCACCAAACTGTTGTCTGTGTCCAGAGTTTTGGGGTTTTTCTTGGGGGGGGGGTTGCTTGATCCCTTTAGCTTTTGCACCCAGCCCCACAACCCCCCTCCACTCTGACAGCTGTCAGTCTGTTCTCTATGAGCCTGCTACTATTTTGTTTGTTATTTTGTTCAATAGATTCCACATATGAATGGAATTCCATCTTGAACTAGGCCCTGAAACTCAGTAGCCAGCCGTGGTTCCATCCACAAGGGAAAGAGGGAAGCAAGAAACAAGACTTTGACATCCTTTTTCTCTCCCTTCTTTTAACCTAGTGTTTCTCTTTTATCTGCATCATATTGTGCAGTTGTGGTGTTTAAAATGTTTGGAAACTTCCCATCTAATCCCACACACACATAGGAGCAAACTACAGCACAGAAAGATGAAGTGACTTTTATCTTCAGAGTCAGCTGCCTGGCTCCCAACCTCTCACCTTCATGCTCCTTCCCTGGTGTCCGTGACCTCATCAAGGGGCAGAACATATTCAGTGATTATATATGATTCATGACATGATGTGTTCAATGATTACATACAAGAACTCCTTTTCTGGAACCCAGTTTGGAAACCCCTGTTATTAGCCTACTTTAAAACATAAAAGAAGTTGAGAAATAAGATTGACCGAGGGATTCCTAAATGTGAGCATCTATGTACAGTAGTCCCCCTACCTTTATCCTCGGTTTTGCTTTCCAAGGTTTCAGTTACCCGCAGTCAACTGTAGTCTGAAAACATAAACAATTCTTAAGTTTTAAATCACACACCATTCTGAGTGGTGTGATAAAATCTCGTGCTGCCCCACTCCATCCCTCCTGGGACAGGAACCTTCCCTTTGTCCCGCATATCTCTTCCACACTAGTCACTCTCATTTCCAGATAGACTGTTGGGATATCAAAATGCTTGTGTTCGAGTAATCTTTATTTTACTTAATAATGGCCCCAAAGCCATTTACATAACTTTTATTACAGTATATTATAATTGTTCTATTTTATTATTAGTTATTATTGTTAATCTCTTACTGCACCTAATTTATAAATTAAGCTTTATCATAGGCAGGTAAGTCTTGGAAAAAACATAGTACATTATATGTATGGTTTGGTACTGAGGTTTCAGGCATCCAATGGGCAGTCTCAGAATGTATCCGCTGAGGATAAGGGGGGACAATTGTATTCATTTCTTATTCCAAGAGATATTCCCTGGTAGCCATTGTTATAGTATCCGTGCCTTACAAAGCAGTTTATAGAATATGCTTTCAGCCTAAATGCTTCTATTTCTTGGATGTTTCAGTATAGATAAAGACAGAGGTAAAAATAAAGTGCTGTTTCAGTGACATTCTCAGTGTAGTACTCGTGTTTGTGGAATCTGTGCCCTCAGCAATTTCCACGAATGCAGAAACCAAAGGTACTATATCTTCAGATGGATGTTTCTTGACTGAGTTGGATGGTTTTGTCATCCAGAGAAGCCTTGTGCTTCAGAGATGTCTTGGCTGAGAGAATCATCTGCACAGATCTGATCAATTCCAACATTCTTAAAAAACAAAGGAACTCATTGCTAAGTCATAACAAAGGATGGAATGCTGTGGCAGGATAGTAAGAAGCTAGAAAAATTCCTAAGCAAGTGGATTGGGGAAACTGAGGCAAGAAAATTAAACAAGGCCAAACAGTTTGGGCAGCTTGCAGCCAGCTTGTGAATCACAAGACCTTATCTTCCCTGACCAAGGACACTTGAGAGCAAATGGTTTATACCCTCGTCTCTAGCCAGAGAATTGCATAGCTTAAATCACCCTGGCCTGGAAAAGAGAGAACAAAGGCACAGTTAATGCCATTTGTGCCAGCCAAACTCAAGGACGGATGAAGTTGGGGAACAAACAGTAAAAACCCCATTAAAGCCAGACAAACCCAAGATAAGAGTAAAACAGACCAAAGAATAATCCAAAACTCCCCTATATGCTCATTTTGATGCATCAGCATATTAAAATGTATCTGAAAAGCCAATGAATATTCTACTGGAACTCTCCCCTAAGATTCTCACCTGCAGAAGAAAAAAAAAAAGGATAAGAAGACCTCAGAACAAAGATTCAGTGTGGGGTTGCTCTAGAGCACACCCATGTCTCTACCCTGGCATAAACTTTTTATTTCTTCCGAAACCCTAAGGGTCCCCATGAGACTTCCAACCAGGGAAGCAGTGGGCAGCAGCAGCTCAACCTAGGCTCACCCCCTGATTCTGTCTCTCCTGTATTGTTTCTTCTACCCTAATTCCTTCCTTGTTTCACTGTCCCCAGCTTTAATAAACGTCCCCTCAAACCCACCTGGACTCATGTTGTGAAATCTTCCCTACACCAAATCAAGAACCCACACACCACAGGCCAGCCTGAGGCAGACCCACTCCAGCCGGTCCCCGTCCAGTCCCTGGCCAGTAGCAATATGAGGGCGGTGCAGTCACAGTGACAGTGATCTGAATCTCTGTTTCACTAATATTTGTGGGGCCTGGGAGCAGGTTACTGTCGGAAAGATTCCCCAATCTTGTAAATAAGGCAAAAAGGTGGGGACAGACACTTTCATTCTCACATTGGGACAAAGACAGAAGTCACCCAAGAATTGTCAAGACCCGTACTTAATTCATCTCGTTATTACTAATGATTGCAGTTCCCATACTTAGGGAATTGACTTGATAACCTGTACATTTTTGTCCAGTAGAAATGCAAATGATTTCCATCCAATAGAACAGAAAATCCCAACTGTCAATAGCCTGCTGGACATTAACCAGATCTATCTCTGGCTCGCAACCTCATGCCAACATGTCTTTGTTACATATCTGATGCATAGACTAGCTTCTGAAATGCTCTCTGAACTGATCATAACATCTTTTTCCTTTCTTAATTAATGAGTTCAATAAAATATTTATATTGAATTTATTGGGGTAACAATAGTTAATAATATTATGTATCAATACAATATTTGGTTCATGTCCTTTTTATATTTGCCTGAGAGTCCTGAATTTACCATTTTGAAAAGCATGATTTAACTCTCGTGGCCTCAGTTTCTTTACCTGTAAAGTGGAAATAATAAGACCTACTTTACAGGGTTGTTGTGGGAATTAAGTGGCAAAGTACTTAAGGTACTTGGTGCAGAACCTGTTGCTAAATAAATGCACACGAGGCCCTGGCTTTGGATGTGAGTTTCTGAAGAGGGCATCAAGGCAGCTGAGCTGGGGATGTGGTCCTGTTCATCACTGTTCGGCTTCTGCTTCTTTCCTAGACACCCACACTTTACAAACGTGCCTGAAGTGACTTTTCTGCTTCTATGATCACATTCTTTAAATTCTTATTTGCAGACCCTCTGCTAATTGTATACCTCACACCTCTTGGAAATAATGTCCAGTGGGAACTCCGTGGAAGAGCTGGGTGACCGTCATCACTAACAGCTTCCCAGCGTCTGTTCCCAATGGAGCTCGGACAGATGTAGGCTTTAAAAAGCCCACAATATTGTCAATGAAGTAAATTTTTTAAAATGCAAAGAAGGTTTTTCTCAGAAACCATGCATTGGCATTCCCATTTTTCAAGTGGCAATATTTCAAGACGCCAAAGGGTAGCATCAAAGATGATATTTTCAATGAAGGATATGCTGAGGAAATATATTTAGTTGTAAACATATTCTATAAACTATTTTCTTTAATACTTTCCCTTCCCTGGGCGTTCTCAAAACCACAGAATCTTCCCACATTTGAATTTCTGGTATTTCCCTTCTGCCACCAAAATATATACTTCCTTTCTCAACCCAGACACCAAATGAAAGGAGCCCCAGTGGTCCCATCAGTCTAAGTCCACGCTTACGTTGAGGAAACCTTGCCGGTTCTCTCCACATGATGGCCAAGTGCTTCCTGCCGGGAGCTGGGCTGTGTCCCCAGGGGCCCCAGTTTTTGAAACTGCATACAGAACAGCAGGCGTGTGCTCCTCTCCAAACACCCATTCCACACAGTCTTCGAGAAATATAAATACAGGGTTGAGTATCACAAAACCACAGAAAACAGAGACCTAAATAATTGCCCTTTATGAACTACTCAGAACTCCTGAATAAATTGTTCAAAATCCTAAAGCTTTTAGCTATAAAACAGCAACTTAACCAAAAACTCAAAAGCATGAATCATCTCCATTCTTGAAGAACAGAGCCGCCCTTGGCCTTCACAGCATACGCTCTAGTGCAGTGACTGCATTTTTCTCCTAAACTCTTGAACATGTGCCATCCATGAAGACCACGTCTCCCTGGTGCCATCCATGAGGACCACGTCTGTCCCTGGTGCCATCCATGAGGACCATGTCTGTCCCCAGTAGCCAACATGACTCGCTAAAGGAAAGCACTCGCCCAGCAGAGAGAGCTCATGGGGAGTGGTGCCAACTTTTCACATAGCCTCACAAGTCAGAAGACAGGAACACTAGAGAATCTGGGAGATTCACCCCAGGAGCCACTTGGTTCCTACACCCAACCCTCCCCATCAACGTTCTGGTTCGTAAAACGATTATAATAAGAGATAAAATCTTTCATTCTAGAATTCAAGTTATAACCTAAAGGTTTCTTCTTTATTGTATTCTAAATTTCTCTATACGCGCGGATTTATTTTTCTAACACTTCATTATGAAATTTGCAAACATACAGCAAAGTTGAGATAATTTTACATAATTACAAAATTCCCATATATGCAACCCCCAGCTATCAATCCATCTTATTTTTGTTTAAAATAATTGCAGATATCAGCACATTTCTGCCAGAATACATGAGTATGCATGTCACTGAACTAGATTTTGATAGATTTTTCTTTCAAAATAAACTTTATATTTAATGAAATATACAAATCTTAAAGGTACATTCACTGAGTTTTGACAAATGCATATAGCTTTGTAACCCAAACTCCAATCGAGATATTGAACAGAATCTATTTCTTGACTTGCTGGTTTTTACAAATGATCTGTCTATTCACGCCCTAGTAACAATATGTTTTAAATATCTCAGCTTTAAAATATGTTTTAAAATCTGCATGCCTTGTCCCCATTTATTATTGTTATTTTCAGAACTACTTTTGCTATTCTATCACGTTTACTTTTCCTATCGAATTTTCAAATCCTTTTAGTGAGTTCAAAAAAAAAAAAAAAAAAAGGGCCCTGGCCTGTTTGGCTCAGCAGTTAGAGCATCGGCCTTCAGACCAAAGAGTCTTAGGTTTGATTCCCAGTCAAGGGCACGTACCTGGGCTGCAGTTCGGTCCCCAGCAGTGGTCAGGGTCATGCAGGAGGCAACCAATCCATGTGTCTCTCTCACATCAACGTTTCTCTCTCTCTCTCACTCCCACTCTGTCTGAAAATAAATGGAAAAATATCCTCAGGTGAGGATTAAAAAAAAAAAAAAGGAAGAAAAGGAAAATCTGTTGTTATTTTTAATTATCAGTATAGAGATTAATGTAAGAATACATGAAACATTGTAATAATATTCAGTCTACCTACCAAGAACAGGAGATGCTTTTCCATTTAGTCAAGTTTTCTTTTGCATGTTAGAATTTTCTTCATAAAATTATTGCACATTTCTTATTAATTTTATTCCTTTTTTAAAATATTTATTGGTTGTTATTGTAAATACATTTTTCCATTATACTCTTTATACCAATTTTGAATGCAAACAATTTACCAAATTTGCTTATGGTCCATAGGAATTTTTCAGTTGATTTTCTTAGGTTTTAATGTATTTATTAGTATTTATAATTTTTCCCCCAGGGATTAGAGATTGGTTCCTAGACATAGTTATCTTATCAAAAAACAAAAAATAAAAAAACCAAAAATTCATTTGGTAAACTCACACATTGTGTGAGATTTCCTAGATACCAAATTATTAATAGTATGTAGTCCGTCCTGGGACACAAAAACTTTACAACTGTGGTCACTAGCAACAGATGTAGTCCGAGCTTCAGAAAGAGCGAGGGTGGGGGAAATTAATTTAATCCAAAAAATTAATTTAATCAGGCAAATGCACACTTGTACTATAGGAGCATTACCTTCCCATGGTTGTTTCTTCCTGGACATATACAGACTCACAGCTACTATATGAATTATTGCACAAAGATATAATCATACCTTGTATTTGTTTAGTGCTGCTTGCTTTGCAAAATCTTTTTGTTGTTGTTGTATTGGCTTTTGTCATTTTTTTCCTTTTTATCGAATTTATTGTGATGACACTAGCTAACAAAATTACATATTATCTATAGAAAAAAATATTAAAAACACACCACCATAAGCTTGCAATCACTGAGGATATTAGGGACGCTGAAGAATGCAAATGTGTAATTTCACATTTTATAAAAGCACACAGTTTTCTAGATTTCCAGTGCAGAGAGTGCTCCAGGACCATCATTCTGCTTTTGGAGTTCTTTCATATTTAAAAGTATTCCTCCAAGAAGTTCCTTTGAATGTGTCACTCTCACTATTAGGAATTCCTCTTCATACCCAACCTAATTACCTCATGCTGAGGGTTGAGCCTCTCTTTGGGATTCTTTAGAAATGGAAAACAGCTACATAACTCCCAGCCTCTGCACAGGAGCTGCTCTTACACTTGAAGTCTTCCATAGTCTCTGAGATAAATAACTATAACCTCTAAACCCTATCTTTTTTTCAAAACATTTCCTAAAGGTATGGTTATGCCAGAGGACGAAGGGTGATGTTGATGCTGTCCATGTAAAACTGTCGTGTTGACTGATAAGGGGCTACTGCATAGTGAGGTGGTGAAGGTCATTGCAGTTGATTGTTTCATGGTGTCTCCATGTCTGTTCATACCTCCTGAGGCCTTCTAACCTGCGTCATAAGATTCCAGGCATTTGCTGTCCTTCCCTTGCCATCAAGGTGCTGTGGAAATCAAAACTGCACATGACCAAGGAAAATATGAGAAAAGCAGGTAAACAACAGAGAAATTTGAGGGGTTTGCACTGTTTTATGTAAAGTGAATTTATTCTTAAAAAAAAAAAAACAACAGGTAAACTTATTTTGTAGCATAGAAAGAAAATAAAATGAACATCCACGGTCTACAATAACAGAGTAAAAAAATTTGTTTTTTAATTAAAGAAAAGAAAGACAGTCTACTAAAAACTTTTCCCTCTTCAGAACTCTAGAATGATTTCTGATGCATGGGCAGCTCTAGAAATCAAATGATAATGACAGAAATCTAGTCACATATTAAGGATAGAACAAAACAAATGGAGGGGCCCAGCCAGTGTGGCTCAGTGGACTGACTATCATCCCATGGACTGAGAGGACCTGGTTTGATTTCCAGTCAGGGCACATGCCCGGGTTGCTGGATCCATCCCCAGTAGGGGGCATGCAGGAGGCAGCCGATTGATGTTTCTCTCTCACATCAGTGTTTCTATCTCTGTCTCCCTTCCTTTCTCTCTAAAAAAATCAATAAAAACACTTTTTTTTAATGGAGGAGTTTAATGGGAATGAGTACTGTACAAAAAAAGTCTCACAAGTACAAAGTGATTTTTATAAAGATAAAATCATCAATGCTTATAGTACATTGCTTGAAAGAATAAATTAATTCTATAAGTGTTGTAATGTGACAGCGAGATAACCAGAGACACACAGCAGAATTGTAAAGGAGCACTTTATTTCGCTGGCGGGCTGCGGAGGGCATAGTCTCCCCTCAGATCAACAGCCCCGATTCTTCTTGCTTGTCCCATTTTAAAGACAGAAGCCCCCTCCTCCTTTTGTCCCCCTCCCCTCAGGGGACCAGTACAATAGTGGGAGCGACAGAGACTACAGAGACAGAGACTACAGAAGTCAAAATTAGCATTATTCACCTATGGCACTCAAGCACTTGCAAACACTTGCAAATACCTATACTCAGGAAACTGCAAATGCCTCCCAATACATAGGGTAACTATAATCTTAGGCAAAATTCCTTTATGTCTAGGGGTAATTAACCTATTATTGGAAGAATATCGAGGAAGGTCTATTGATGATAAAAATGGAGTCATTTAGTCGCCTTAACCAAGGGGCCTACATAAAATGGAATCTAGTTGCCTTAGCCTTGGGGCCCAGATCATAAGGTATTATTACAACTACATATTAATAAAAGATAACAATTATCAATAGCTTAACTAGGAGCCAAACATTGTTTTAAACACATGAGATGCATTAACTCATTTAATTCTCACAATACCTGTTAAATAGAGTTACTTTTCCCAGTTTTATAGATAAGAAACGTGAAGCAAAGAAGGTTGAGTTATATGGTAAAAGTCACACTGGAAGTCCATGGCAGATTTGGAATCCTAACACAAGTGGTCTAACCCCACGGTCTTTGGTTTTTCATCACTCTGCTATACTAATATCACAAGATGATTTACCCAAGGACTTAGCTATTGAATCCACCAATTTGGCAAAACGAATCATTCCCAAGAGTTCAGAGGAATGAATTTTAATTACAATATTCTCCTGTGCTCCAATCACAGGATTGATTAAGCAAGACCATGTCCATGGTTGGATTTTAGAAGAGGACCTTCGTCAGATATGTGCTGCTGGCTCCAATCAAGATATTCTTTTGACCATCTCCACTGGGATGCACTGGGATTCAACACACTCCAACTGCAATGTTTCTTCTTTGAACTTACAGTCACTCCAGTGTGCCTGTGTTTTTATGGATGTCTTCTAAGTATTATTTGTGTCTGTATCCTCCTTCACCATCAGAATACAAGTCCCTAAAAGATCAAAGACTCTGCCTTCTTTACCCTTGGACTATCAGCATCTAGCTCTGTAATGTTTCTCACTAACAAGCACAGACCAATGGAGGGTGCACCCAGGAAAGTGTTCATCTGGGGCACAGACTGAAAACAATGTGCCTTAAACATATGGGGTGTCTGGTGTGAAAGCTCTGATGTTAGGTGCAGAGACCTCCATCTACCAACCAGGAAGCCAGAGAAATCATCCAAACACATATTGTCTAGTAGAGATTGAGATGAGAAAATGGAAATGAATAGAGCAGGAGAGAAAGTAGGCATGGGGAAAGGGCGTTGAGACGAAGGGGTGCCAAAGTAAAACCAGACTTCCGTACATCAGACAAGCATCTACCTCATTCAGCTCCCACAGTGAAGCCTTTTAAATGTCACCAGTTCCATTTTGGCTATGTTGCCATTTTTGTCTATACCGAGGTATGTATTTAAATATTGTAGTATTTTTTTCCTATTTCTTAAAAATAAGTGGGAAATGGAAAGCTGTAATGTACCTTATTATAGAAACAAAAAGCACAGGACTTACAAAACTGTTACAGAGGCAACATATTCTATGTGCTTTAAGTGATAACTTCTTGGGTTCAATCTACAGTTCACTGGACTTAAGTTGGTCAAGGGTGGGTTCAATTGTGAAGGAAAAATAGAAGTTTAAAAACATGTAAAAATTGCCACAAAAACATCTTCATAACATGCTACTAAATGCAATGGTAATTAAAGAATTTAATTTTCAGTTTAGTCCTCTTATATAACAAAAATCTTAATAACATATAAATAAATGTGTTGTTCACCTTTCAGATCTTTGACTTTTAACAGATTTTCCAACAACTCATTCTATAAAAAAGTAGGGGACTCTCTATGTAGAACTTTTAAGAGCAGAAACATCACTATATTAGGCCAGTGGTCCTCAATCAGGGAAGTTTTGCCCCCAAGGGGACATTTGAAATGTCTGGAGACATTTTTGATTGTCATGACTAGGGGAGAGGGTACTATTGGCATTTGGTGCGTAGAGGCCAGAGATGTGCTAAACATCCTACAATGCACTAGATTTATCTAGTCCAATAAGTCAATAGTGCAAGTGTTGAGAACTCTTGGCTTAGGGTAAGAAAAGAGCTGTAAAAAACAAACAACCCTACTATCTCTGTAAATTAACATACCAAAGGTTTGTTGGCCCTGTCATCATCTGATGTAAGTTGGAGGTAGAGGCCTCTGCTCTTTAGACATTCAGGTAAGTAGGTTGTATCATCCAGTGGCCACCAACCCCTGGGGCTTCAAAATATTCCACTAGATCTCTCTGGGAGACAAAGAAAAGGAGCCCTTAGAGAAATGCATGGGAGACCCTCTGGGCAGTCTCTGGCGTTGTTGTGTGTCACTCTATTCACATTCCATTGGCCTGAGTGCAATCACATCTGTATCTAACGCCAAGGGAGACCAGGAAATGTGGTCTAGCCATATTTCCAAGAAGTGACAATTAGTTTGAGAACATAGAGTCTCTGCCACCAGTTTCTTAGTCACCTATGTGACTAACAAAATACTTTGCTCATGGGGACTTAGTAACAATCAATTAGCAATATGAATTAATACAAAGGAATATGTATTAGTATGAAGAAATATTTCCTTCAAACAAATAGGAACTAGAAGAATCTGAAAATAACATTTACCATGAGGTCGTCTATCATTTTATTTGAAACAATGTATGTCTCACTATAATGAAATTTCATGGTTTACTAACCAAACTTTTAAGCACTGTTTCTAAAATAAAAGTATATATATTGTCTGGCCGGTGTGGCTCACTTGTTGAGCCTTGACCCATGCACCAAGAGGTCTGCCAGTTCAATTCCCAGTCAGGACACATGCCCAGGTTGTGGGCCTGATCCCCAGTGGGGGGCACGCAGGAGGCGGCCAATCGATATTCTCTCTCGTAGATGTTTCTATCTCTCTCTCCCTCTCCCTTCCTCTCTCTCTAAAATCAATAAAGGGGGAAAAAAGTATATAGATATCACTTGATGTTTGTTTCATATCTTATACTTTTCAAACTCATCACTTATATGAACTAATATAACATATTTTTCCTCTAATTCATTTTTAAGGTTTCTTCTTTGTGAAGTTTTAAATTGCTTGAATTTTAAAATAAAAATCATATAACATTTATACAAATACCAAAATTATTATTCTTATAAAATTAATGTAAAATCACATATTGGCTTTCTCTACATACCATTCTAGCAAAGATGAGAGATAAAATAGCAACTATGATCAACAGCATAATGTGGGTTTTTGGGGTTTTTTAAATATATTTTTATTGATTTTTTAGAGAGAGAGAGAGAAACATTGATGTGAGAGAGAAACATCACTTGGCTGCCTCCTGCACGCCCACCACCAGGGATCGAGCCCACAACCCGGGCATGTGCCCTGACTGGGAATTGAACCGGGACCTCTCAGTCCATGGGATGACTTATCAGTCCACTGAGACACATCGGCTGGGCTATAGCATAATGTTTTAATGTTTCGATTTGACCTTTTGACATTTTTAGAGAGATATTTTTAAAGCAGCTACTTCCATATGCTTTCTTTAAGAAAAAATAAAGGAAAAAATTTTAAAAGCTAACTTTAAAATGATGAGTCTGGCATCATATCCCAAATGTCAAATATCTGGAATTTTCCAGGCCAAATTGAGTGTTTATTTCTATAAGGGAGAAAATAAATGTTTAATAGCATCAATGAATAAATTAAATTACTAGGCAACCATCTCCCCAGCTGCCTGTATTGACATTGTTCGGAAATGAACTATTGGGCTTAGTTTAGCAGTGGATAGCATATTGCTCAAAAATAACCAGTTTCAGCAACTTCTATACAATATTTTTCCCTTCACTCCTTTCTGAATACTGAAGTTCCTCTCACTATGGATTGCTTATGATATGCTAAGGAGGCCATCACCAGTACAAAGTAAGGGTAGAGATAGAATATGGTCATGATGAAATGCTGAGTTCCATTGCAGAGGTGATAAATATGCAGAGCACCTCATAAATATGTATTTCTGACCTGTTTGCTTACAGGGATGAAAGTATTTATGGTTTGAAAATCTCTGGCTATAAAAACATTCTGGTTTCTTCTGTGTTATCAAGTAGCCCTTTGTTAGAGTAGAGTTTTATGGGTAAGTTATTACTGGGAAATCTGCCTTTAGAACATTAGTAATGCAATAAATTCCATCCAGCTCATCTAGGTTATTTTGGGCAGAACTATGTCTAAATGAGCCAACAGCATTTCACCAAAGATATTCTATTGTATTCAGAGCCTCATATGTGACCTTCTTTGTCCTTGTCTTTTTGAGATTAGACAGGAATAGTCATAATAGGAGTTTCTTTCACTTAGAGAATTTCAATCAAAAGTTGATATAAAAAATTTACTGAACAAGAATTTGTAGTTAAACCAAGTAACTGAGCTGATCTTTATCAGCTATTGAATCTCACTGCAGCTCAGGAAAAGAACACGTGAGATCCATGAAGATAGTTTTCTATTTTGAATCTCTTACATGTGAAGTTTATAACTTTTCCTTTCAAATTTTGTATAGACACTATGAAGTCATCGTTCTATAGCTGTATCATGTCGGTTGTTTCCAAATTAGACTGAAACACGTGGACATAAGGATTGCATATTTACAAGATGCAGTTCAGCTCTGGAGTCAGATGTCCTGGGTTTCAGTAATGGCTCTACTACTTGTTAGCTATGTGGCCCTGGACAAGTTCCTAAGCAATCCTGTGCCTCGCTCTCCTGCTCTGTAAAAGGAAGATGCCAAAAATATCTATTGTGACGATTAAATAAGTGTTTCCTCCTAGCATTATTATTCTCCTTCTGTGTGTTCTCACATAAAGCATCCTGCAAAATAATGGCACCACAGGAGGCATTCGGGACATATTTATTGAATACATTGCCCGGAGTAGTTTTAATATGGTTATATTAAATAGTAATCCAGTATGGGTGGGGAAATGTGGGGAGGCAGGAGTTGAGAGTCAGAGAGAAATTAAAATCCAGTTTATTAGAAATATAACCTCTGCCTAAGTAAGTCTTGGTTTTCTCATCTGTAAAATGATGCCAAAAATAATGCCTTAAAAGATCATTGGAATTAAAAACAATATATGGTGAGCACTGGCAAAATATCCGGCACTCAATAAATATCAGCTTTGACTAATACTATGATCTGGTTCTACTCACAGAACAGCTCTCATACCAAATGAGTGGAGGTTTTCACCACACCAACCAATTCTCCAGCTCTCCTGTCCTACAATTCCATTCTGATACTAACTATTCAGAGTTTGTAAAGACCCCAAAGTTAAGAGTTCAGTCCCACAAGCCTACCCCCACTAGGACTTACAATTAGACACCAATTGTAAGTCCAGGTTTCTTCTGACCGACTGGCTACAAATTGAGTATTCCCAGGACCTCCTCTTGTGGTTCAATAATTTCCTAGCACAGATCACAGAGCTCATGAAACAGCGTACTAATATGCACACACCTACCCTCCCCCAGCACGGGAGGTGCTGCAGGCAGTCAGCCACCAGGGGTGACTTCTCCAACCTCACAGACCCCTGCTTCCAGGTGGACTGCTGAGACCACCAAAGATCAGCATGCCTCGCGAGAACAAGGCTAATACCATGCAGTCCGATTCACTCTCACTATCACGAATCTTTAATCTCCTTCTATATCCTCCAAATGGTTTGTTGGCTGATTAGACAGTGAAGCATGTAAAACGTTATGTTGCTTAAGAAAGGTGTGTTAAAAATCAAAAAGAAAAAGAAAGTGGTGTTGCTCAATTAATAATTCTCATGGACCCGCAAATGTGAAGTGTGGGATGACTTTTGTTGTCTGGCCCACCTTACCAGAGAAGAAATTGAAAGACTTACAAATGATTTTTTTCATTATTGTAGTATCTTTCAAATCATTGGGATAGGGGTGGTGATCTAAATTTTTCAATTCATTTTACAAAGCTAGAAAAGCTTTTAAAAATATGAAAAATATGAAAATAGTCTGGCCAGTGTGGCTCAGTGGTTGAGCATCGACCCCTGCCCAAAAGTTAATAATAACTTTGTAATACCTCATAAGTCTGTCAAATAATCACATGTATTCTATGTATACATTTATATGTTATTATTACGATTGCTCAAAGGGCATTTTATTCCCTTAAATATCAGCATTAATGTGATTTGTTTTTGTATTTAGATTTTTGTCATTGGTTTTGACAGACAAGTGAAATTTCGAAGAACCAGAATTAGCCCCAGAGAAAAGGGTAGACCAATCCAGGTAGAGAGAGTAAGAAACAAATTATTTTCTGAAACTTCTACCCAGAGTCCTCTTTATCATTCATACCCTAGTCGAGACAAGGATAAAACAGAAGGGGTTTCCATGTCAGATTATGGGAGTCCATTGTAATTCTTTTACAAGACTGCTCTCTAAACATTATAAATATCATGTGTGGTCCTGCCAGTGTGGCTCGGTGGTTGAGCATCGACCCATGAACCAAGAGGTCGCCGGTTCGATTCCCTGTCAGGATATATGCCCAGGTTGTGGGCCCAGTCCCCATTGGGGGGCATGCAGGAGGCAGCCAATTGATGTTCTTTCTCATCAATGTTTCTATCTCTCTCTCCCTCTCACTTCTTCTCTCTCTAAAATCAATAAAGGAAAAAAACATATACATATCACGTGTGTTTCACATGTTATTTGAACACTTGGCTCTGGCCATGATGCCTCTCTGCTAGTTCCACGATGGCAGGTCAGACTTGAACTGGAAATGTTTTTACACAGCCTTCATAATGGATGCTAATGATACAGTGTTTCCTTGCCTTAGCTTGCACTCTGTGACTCAGAGAATATCAATCCAGATAGCTGGCATTTGCTAAAGGAAAGCATTCATTGTGCAAGCTATATTGGGCTATGAATACCTTGGCCTTGGAATAAACTGAATTTTCAAATGAACAATATTGCATTCTATGCACAAAAATTGGGGAGCTTCAGACTCAGATAAATCTGTAAATACATCTCGATTTCAGTACTGAAGAACCATCATTCTGTTTTATAAAAGATATTCAGAGTTACGAATTTCGCTTTTCTGGAGAAATAGAATTTCTATATGTCATATATGTATTTGATATGTATATCAATCAAAATTTCTAGGTGTCATTTTGATATAAAGTCCACTTTTTTTTGTTTGCTAATTTCCAAATCTAGCAAGAGATGGTAATACTAAAAACCCAAAATTTTCTAGAGATTGTAATAATAAAAACAATGTTGGGGGGTGGGATTAGGAGGAGGGTGTCAGTTGAATATCCTTTTTGGTTTGGTTAAAAGGAGGACAAAGGTTACTAAATTGAATTTTTATGACACCCTCACCCGAAGAAAACCTTGAAATATTTAGAAAAAAATGAACTTTTCATATAAAATTCAATGAACTGGTACACATTAGCACCAGGTTAGGTTATATCTTTAAAGTTTTCATTGTTTTTTTGTGGTTGTGATTTGAGTCACAACAATGAGGAAATAATCTTAAGAAAAAAAAACCACAGTTATATATATGTTTAGCTACATTAATTATTTCTTATAAAACCTATATCAAGCATTTTAATTTTTCATTCCAATGAAGATTTTAAAAAAGGCTAGTGGATAAATCATGTAAAAACACTATTAAAAAGAGGCAATTATTATCATACTGAGCAGTACTTTGTAATTTTTTTCAAGACTGCCCCAGAGGGGGACGGAGGAGGTGGAGATAAACCACAGAATTTACATGCACGTATGCGTAACCAATGGACATAGACAACAATGTTGGGTGGTGGGGTTAGGAGGGCGTCAGTGGGGGAAAAAGGAGAAACATCTGCAACAAAAATAAATTAATAAAAGTTGCAAAAAATAAATAAATAAATAAATAAATAAATAAATAAATAAATAAATAAAGACTGCCCCAAAATATCAAAAGAGCAAATGAGGTTTTAAGGATACTTGAATAAGTAAAAGGAATCATTTTTACTCCAGAATCATAAAATCACATCCACTTATTATTTTTTTAAATGCTACTAGACAGTAGAGTGAAAAACACAAATACTACATTTAGTGTGTTGAGATTCGACAGCTGATACCGGCTTTTCCAGAAGAGTTCACCTTCCTAAGACTCAGTGTGGTTCCCACCGTCAGTACCCCTATCTTTGGTCAGTTCCAGGGAAACAGACTCTGAGGCTGAGATCAGCCTGCAGGAGGTTTCCTGGGGGGCAGGATCTGGGGAGACCAGACGAATGAAGGATAAAGGGACAGTGAGGGCCGTGGGACTGGGTATAGGGAAAGGTTGAACTGTGATTCAGCTGCGACCAAGGTCTCAGTCAGTTACAGTGAATGTTAGAGGAAGTCAGTCGTGGAGTTGAGATGACCTTTCGGAGCGCTGCAGACTTGAAGCCAGCGGGCCAAGCCTTTGTAAGTCCACACTGACTGGTCTTTGGATGTGGATACCATAGGGAGAGATGGAGCCTGGGGCCAGATCACCCCCTTTGGCCTGAGGAAGGGCTCAGCTGTGGACCAGCAGCAGGCAGCCTTCGAGGCAGCTGGTGGCATGAAGGCATCCTGGGAGGTCTAACAAGGCAGCCACGTCCAGTCCCTAGAGTGGGGACTGTTACTAATCAGTGATACTGAGCTGCAAGAATTCCTGACATTAGTAAAATGCAATGAGAACTTCATTTCATGCTTGTCTACTCAGGTAAAATCCAAAGAAGGAAAATCACCATGACAAAAAAAGTAAAAGCTAGAGTATAAGTTTGGTGAGAGGAGAAACAGATGTAATGTGAGTCTGAGATAACTGACATCTGCTGAAGCCTGATACTAAGTATTTCTTTAGATTCTGTCCCCCACACACATGCACATACCATGCACACCAGGATCCTTAAATCAAGAAGACTTAGTCTCCTGGCCAGAGAAATGTGACATCACTCTGATGAACAGACATCAAGTGAAGACCTTCACATGCTATTACTTACGAAGGCCCAAACTAAAAATATGCACCTGTAGATAAGTAATACGAATGCACAGGGATGCTGGCTTAGCAATCGCTTTTTATCTTGCCCTATTACAGTGCAGTGGCTGCTGAGAAAGTTATGTTTCCAAACACCTACTCCAAATAAAATGTAAAACGTTAACTCCCTATTTCCTATTTCTTAGCCTGCACTGCATCTCAAACCTAAAATGGCTCATACCAGCCTCCCCACCATAGTCAGAGATTTTTTTCAAATTAACACGACTCAATACAGACAAGCTAGGTATATGATGCTTTCAGTCACATTCATTAAAACCAACTTGAAAAGCAGAAAACCATTCGTTATTTTTGTCAAAGTTATTAAATGTTAAAAAGTTGATTTTTAGTGGCACAGTCTGGGTGAAAGTATAGATGGAATACATAGCACGCATTTTTCCTCAGCCAGAGACCTGCCCTTTTTGAAAGCTAATACACATGAATGGTTTCAGAATCATTCCTTCACCTAAAATACATTGAACAGGCTATTGCATGCGAAGCATATAGTTTCAGAGCATGAAAGATCTTAGATCGTCTCGCTTAACCAATCCATTTTATAGATAAGAAAGGTGAGGCCAGAAATGGGAAGCCACTCACCAAAGGGCATAGAGATCATTTGTAGCCACTGTCACACAAGAATGCAACGCTCGAAGCAGTGTTCCTCCTGGAATAATAGCTCCATTAACATTTCAGGAAGTTTCGGTGTATTCTTGTTTTCTATTATCACTGCAATTAATTAATCACCAATTAATTTGATCTAGTAGGAGATCATGGTTCCTAATGTCATGGTTAACACTAATGGTTAAATGACTAAGCTACTTTGGTGTTTGGGGCATAAAAGGAAACTGAGGCCAGATTTTGTATCTTGTATAAACCTGGTTATGTAATGAGTAAGGGCCTTAAAGCTGGGGAAACGTGGTTATGGAGTCACAAAATGTAAACGCATCTAATATAAATTATTTACCTAGGCCCTAGGACCGTGCAAAAGAGCTGAGTCCGTGAGCCCTATGTGCTGGCAAGAGTTTCCAACTTAAGAGAATGCATGGCCTAAAGCTAGCCCCATCCTATAGTACAAACAAATTAAAACCAGAATCTAGCTTCAAAATCTATAAGGCATTCTGAATGTCTGGTTAACCTTGCATTGTAATTTTCCTTCTGCTTTCTCACTATATTCAGAACAGGATTCTGTGTTAGAATTTTTAAAGAAAATACGGAGGGGGGAAAACCCAACACAGTACATCTTTCCAACCCCTAAAAGTCCTCTACAGACTTTTGCTTTCATTCCGAATCTTGCAAGAAATATTCTCAGACTGCACATAACTTCATCTTCATTTCTCAACATGATACATTTTTGCTGAGCATATTTTGTAGATTATCTACGGCAGATTAATTCAGTCCATGCGTATGAAGCCAAGGTTAAAAGTTCAGTTGCAACAAGAGTTGGTGACCTTTACTTTGACCTGTGGCCCTAGACAGGGTGTTCCAGAACCTAACTACACCTCTAATAAAAGCTGGTAGGAAAACCCCACACAAGAGTAAATGGCCTCCTCGCACTACCGGAAAATATCTTTAATGATTCGTCCTTTGTCCGGAAACAAGTATCACCATCTTCACTTACAAAGAGCAGAGGTGCTGACATTTTTTTAAAAACCAGCTACATTCCAGGCCTTTCCCTGAACCCGAGGGGTACAGTCATGAGAAGATTAGTTCCAGTCCCTGCCTTTTCAGAACTATATCTAAATTCTGTTCCTTCCAGGAAGCTCATTTGAAAAATTGCTACTAATCCTGATGTCTTTCTTCTCTGAGCTTCTATAGAATCTACAACTGAATATAAGACCACATGGCATTGAAATTCTGCTTATTTCATTTCCATTCATCCCCGTAACACTATTCATCTCATCTTCCCAACTAGATGGCACACTCCTGAAAATCAAGAACCATTGCCCTTCATTCTCCACCCCACACAATGCTTCCCACGAGGGGTCCTCCGCTGATACCATTGACCGTCACCTTTTTTATTGTTCTTGAGCAGCTAAAACAATATCAGAGTTAAGAAAGACTGAGTGATTTCAGGCACAATTTTGACTGAGATCCTTTTCCTTGAAAATTGTCTTTCAAAACTTTGACAATAATCGTCAATCCACACAATATGAAAGGCCCACACATAAAATAATAAGCAACATATTCACACATAGCTGTTAATATACAGTCTCTATATAATATCAAGTGAAAAAACAAATTATTATCACTATATGTATATGTATATGTATAGAAAAAAATAAAGATACCAAAATATTAAGTCAAACTGTATGAACTTGTGGTTTCTATTGCTCAGGAACGTTCCCCTCCCAGCAAGTCCACGTGGTTAAACTTGTTATGAATCGTGCTTGGCTCTGGATGTGGACATCACAGGTGAATTAAAATGTTCGTCGTATGTTAGGGTAATTTTATGACTTTTCTCTTTTTCTACAGTGAACATTTATGTTTAAATTAGAAAAACAATTTTAAAATCATTCTGATTTATTTACTATAAGAGTGAAGAATTTTTTTTTTAATCTATGAAAAGATGGCTCTGCCACAGTACGTCTGGCATCTAGCCTCTCGCAGTACGGTCGGATTTGCTGCGCCGCAGTCAGCTCCAAGCGCCTCGAGAAATCGGCTCTTTAGTGTCTAACCCCCTCTAGTGAGCAGATCGCATACCTTCGGTTCATCCTTGTCATTACTTGTGAACAGAGGACCCTGTACTGTTGATGCCAACATTGTTACTAATAGGTTTTAATTGCAGAAAACTATAAGCATGACTTCCTAAATGAGCCCAGTTTTTATTTTTCCTGGGCCAAATGCATCCAATATTTCTGTTATAAATGGGTCCAGTTTTTACCTTCAATTTCAATTGCAAAGACTCAGAGTAAAGAATAGTATCACGTTAAGGACATCAGGGTCAGCTGGGTCGTCCTTCTAACCTCAGTGCAACGCTCCTCTGTTACCTAGTGCATTTGTCACAGGGATAATTCCCATGGGATTGACAGGAAAAAAACAAATATGGGTTTGGTACAGGAGGGCTGAGGGCGATGATTAAATGCTATATATAAAGAAGCTGGGGGCCTGAGCCAAACATGACTTGCAATGTTGGTATTTCCTTAGAAATCAGATAAATGTCAGTCATTTATAGAATTTCAATTTAGCTTTCTGTTGAATTACATTTGTGAGTTGAGATTTATTGTGAAAATTTTAATTTGATGCATCAAATAAATTATCATTTTAAACTTACATATTCTTTTATAATTATACCTCACTCACTTCCTAAATTGTAACTGGTTGCTTTCTGAGATTGAATTACTTCAGATGGCGACTTGGTTGGTACATTCTTCAGGATAACTCCCCTTGTCCCCTAGGAAGTTCCCAGACGCAGACCCACACGCGTCTCCTGTTGCCCTTGGCGCTGGGAGGGTTCTTGGTGAGATACAAGCCGCAGTCTGAAAACCATCTTACATGTCCGACTTTTGCTGGTTCAACAAGCGTTCACTATAATCCTATTAGAAGTAAGTCACTGTGCTGTGAGTTGTGTGTGACAGGAAGATGAATTTTTAATTTGTTCTGGACATGGGAAATTCCCCAGGACAGCTGATCATCTAGGAAAGAAACTCATATCTGTATGGAAGTAACTATAAAGTAAGGCAGACTGTGACCAGTGCCCCTGTGACAGGTGCAAATGAACGGCTATGGAGTTGTGAGGCGGGACAGGTGTCGTCGTCACAGACGGCGTCAGGGAGAGGGGTGGTACTTGAGCTGGACCTCGAACAACAACCCAGCTCAGAATCCGCTCGGCCCTTTCCCACCCACTGTCCTCTGCATCAACCTCTTCTCTTCCAATGGTGTCTTTTTTCTTGCCTATCACCAGTCAGAACTAAGTCCTAGTGAGGTGTTGGTCAGAGGCCAAGGGGAGGTGGACCTGAAAAGGGAAACAGGAACAAAAAGGTCAGGAGCCAGGAAATGGAGAGAAAGACAGTGTGTCCCTCAGAGGCAAGCAAAGGGCTCACACTTCAGGACTCCGATGGGACAACAACATCTTGCTGCAGGTCCCTTGGCATGGGTAGTGTGGTGCAGGCCCAGGGGCAAGGGTACTGGGCATGTAAAACACACCTACACCAAGACAGGTCAGCGCTCCGGGCTCCAGGCAGCACGGCCCTCCCCCTGCCCAGCTCAGCTCCAGTGCCCGGGACGGCCAGGGGTCCTCTAGGCCAGCGGAGGCCACGTCTCCCACGTACCCCAGCAAGTTCAAAGCTTTGAGCTTAGGGTCACGATACATCATCACATGTTATATACACTGAGACAGCAGAAAAAGACCCGTCCTTCTTATAACAGGGAATAGGATGGACTTGTTCTTCAATGTCCATAATAGCCTCCTATTACAAGTAAAAAATAGAGTGGAGTGGACCTGGGGAAAGTCCTTCGAGGACACAGCCCTACCTCACATCCTCGCACCAACAATAGGAACCCAAAAGCACGGAAACATGCGGGGAACAAGCCAGCAGCCCCTCTTAGAATATTGACACCCCACGCCTCCTGTCCCTGCCTCTGTGAGAAAACCTGCCCCTGAGCCCCCCACGCCTCCTGTCCCTGCCTCTGTGAGACAACCTGCCCCTGAGCCCCCATGCCTCCTGTCCCTGCCTCTGTGAGACAACCTGCCAGTGCCCTCCACGCCTCCTGTCCCTGCCTCTGTGAGACAACCTGCCCCTGAGCCCCCCACGCCTCCTGTCCCTGTCTCTGTAAGACAGCCTGCCCCTGAGCCCCCACGCCTCCTGTCCCTGCCTCTGTGAGACAACCTGCCAGTGCCCTCCACGCCTCCTGTCCCTGTCTCTGTGAGACAACCTGCCCCTGAGCCCCCCACGCCTCCTGTCCCTGTCTCTGTGAGACAACCTGCCCCTGTGCCCCCCACACCTCCTGTCCCTGCCTCTGTGAGACAACCTGCCCCTGAGCCCCCACTCTCCAAACTTTCAGACTGTGCCCTCCAGAAACACTTGGACTGAGTCCTCTGATAACTATATAAGAGCCACTTAATCTCAGTTCCTCGGTTTCCTTACCTGTAGAATGGAAATAAGTACTTGACAGAAATGTCGAGACAATCACACGAGATAAAGTTTATAAATTAAATGATTTTACATATGTAAATTTTATGCACATGAGTCTATGCATGGGAATGATTTTAAGTGGGGTGCCCTGCACCTGCTTACAAAATGTTGTCTAGCACAAAACAGTGTGTCCGCCCCATTGCTGTTATTGCCACGGAGCTGCTGTCAGTTATGCTATTATGTAAGTTAAGCACTGTACGTGTGAAAGTGATTCATAAACTGTAAATGTCTATGCAAATGTGATATTGCTAGCGATTTATTTGCTCCGAGGCGTTACCTTTCCCAGGGGATATTTGCGTTTTATTTTGGAGACAAAATCTTAAAGTTGATGCTATATTGGTGGGAATTCAGACTTCAGTCAAACAGGTTGGGGAAGAGAATGTAGGAAAGAGTCCCCCCAGTTATATTAAGTGGGAAGAATAAACCTGCTTTATGCTTTCTCCACATATCAAGGCACCTGGAGTCAAGTTAGTGCTCATTAGGGAAAAAGAGATAGATTGTCGCAAACTGCTTGTCATAAAAACAGGACGTGTTAGTCCTCGAGTACTGAGGGTCCCCTTGCACCTCCACCATCGCGCAAGGACTCCCTGGCACACATAGCAACACTCACACAACTGTGATCACGGGGTGCTGAGCCGGCTCCCCTCCCAGCTCTGACCTCCCCCATCAGACAACTGCAAAACGGTTGTTCTTTTCGAGTTTAAGGATCAGAATCGTTCACCATAGAAGCTTCCCTTTAACCTGCGGAAGGGGAGCCAGAGAAGAGATCTTGCATGACTCACATGTCTAGAGGGCAGACCTAGCAGAACCCGCCCCCCATTCCCGCCACCCCCCGCCCATTTAGTTTGGGGTCAAGGCGAACACAGGCTCCAGTGTTATTAGCCATGTCAGCTGTTCCAAAGGAGAGTTTTGAAGGCAGTCTATTTGGAACCACAGAAGAGCGTTTATTCTGCACAGGGACCTTAACATGTGCATAGGTACACATATGTATGCAAACACCACTTTTATGTATCCACCGAAGGTGGTTATCAATATGAGGCTTAGAAAAGGCTGTGAACGCCATCTCCAAAAAAAAGAGCCACTATTTCAGTCTTTCAAAAAGCAACATATGTGATGAATATATTTTTGAAGAAACATGTCAACATTTATAATTATTGAACAGAAACCAACATGGTGCATAATATTGCTAATCTGCTTTACGTGAAAGCAGTTGGAACATGAACATTAGCATATATTCCCTTTTCAGGGAACCAATTTAACTAAGAGCTAGACAGACAACACAAAGCTCTGTAGCTTGGACAGAAATAGTTATTAAAACTGTCAAGGGCAACACACACTTAAGGATGAAAGCAAACTGTAGCTGACGGCTTGTCATCTGCTCAGATCCACATCTCCCTTGGATCTGTGGTTGTCGATTCAAAATTATTAAGTTCCAATGAGTCATTTGTTTTGTTTTGATGGATGTCTGAGATTCTTTTGGGGGGTGGAGCTATTTATTTATGAAATAAAAATAATAATGTACTCCTGTTGACGGAGGGGAGAGGGCTTCGTCTGTCCACCCCCCCACCCCCACCATTGCTCGTAGGTGTAGATTTCTTGCAATATTCCAAGGAAAGGAATGTTCTGAGACTCTCACAGGAGGATGTGATATGGCAGAAATCTTTTTTCCATGGAATTAAATCCCTGAGTTTCCAAAGTGCCATTTCCCTTTGTCCCGCCATAAAAGAAGTATAGCTGGCCTTCAATAGAGCTGAAGTCAGAGCCAGTGTCCAGAGTTTCCCTTCCATGTCTGCATCAGGTTAGCTTGATTTGTGTTTGCCCACTGCAGTCCATTGCATATGGGGTCCGCAGGTCCACGTGGCTCTGGAGGAAACACAGGCGAATGCAAGGAAGCCAAGAGCACAAGAGAGTGGGAACGTCATTGTTTAGAAGATTATGTATTCTCAAATTTCCATGTGTTTGCAGTGGCCACACCCATTCTGGTCAATGATTTCTGTTCCCAGGTGTGACTGACAGGCAAGTACCTTCCCTGTGTCTCCCCAACTTCACTGGGCATGTAGCTATCTTCCCTTTGTTGGACCCCTTCCCCCAGTGATCTGCAGGGAATGGGCAGATGGATCCCTGGGGAGTGTAAAGTTGTAGCTTCCTGGAAGCTGCCCAAATGAATGTCTGACTTCCCCCTTTGCTCCTTTCCTGTTATTAATAACTAGCTAATTATAATGGTATCACTGATTATTAGCAGATTTCTTTTCTTTTTCTTTATTGATTTTTTAGAGAGAGAGGAAGGGAGAGGGAGAGAGAGAGATAGAAACATCGATAGGAAAGAACATCAATTGGCCGCCTCCTGCATGCCCCCCACCGGGGAATGGGCCCACAACCTGGACGTGTGCCCTGACCGGGAATCGAACTAGTGACCTCTTGGTGCACGGGTCGACGCTCAAGCACTGAGCCACACTGGCCAGGCAGCAGATTTCTTTTTACATACCAACTCCCAAAGGATCCACTTCAGGAATATGCTGTATTTATGGAGATCTTAGGATAAGGGTCTTCAGTCCACTCTTCTCCTTCCAGTCCCTGCAGTCACTGGCAGTACCATTCTTTCGCCATTTGCTAGATATCCCTAATTTGTGAAAACTTATGTGTTTTTGTTTTGTTTATCTATGGGAAGCATTTCCTGATAAACAACTATTTGCAGCCTGTTTTCGGCCCAGGGTAGGCAGAGGGAACTATTAGACCCAGGGTCCAAGTTGACAATGATGCCCAAACATCTGAGGCATCATCCTGGCCCTCCTCTTTTGCGGGGGCAGGGGGGGCAGGTTATAGTGTGATATAGTCCACTGGGTCTATGAACCCTCCAAGTGAGCATTGCCTGCTTTCTAAATTTATCACTGAGATCGCATGCTTAGTCAATTTCTTAGCCTGCGGGTGTAACTTCCACATTGGGTTTTCAGCCTGTGAAAGAAGGGCTATCACAGGGCGGGGGGGGGGGCAAATTGAAGCCTCTAAAACTGCCACCCCCAAATTTTAAAAAAATTACATCCTAGGGATTGCAGGGATTGCAGGGATAGCAGGTCCCCTTGTTCTACTTTCATTTAATTCTCCAGTCTAACCATGCAGAAACCAGGGCTTCTAGAGTGACTATTGAAAAGTCAACCCTGTAATAGCCCTGATTGCAGCCACTGTGCCAGACATGGTATTTTTCTAGAGCAGATTAACCCAGCCTCAGGTACATGATATGAGGCCATTGATTTGGCCTATATCTTCTTTTCTATTCTAATCAGAAAGTGGATCAGAAAGTTTGCATTTACATGGTATGGGCAGCACTATACAATTGCAGCTTGTTCCAGAGCTATGTTAACTCTCTTTTCACTGGTCATGATATATCCCAGTGATATCCTGACTATTCAGATATCTCACCGTGAATCACGTTGGTTCATTACATATGTCACATGAGGCTAGGTAGGCTGGATAGTGAGAAGTCTGGCAAGCTGGAGGCCTTGGTAAGATGCATGCACTCCAGGAGGTAGAAGACAAGTCTTACAAAGATTCATGGGGCTATATCAGTAAACACTTTGGAGTCCCATGATAGTAAATGTCTCCCAAGTAGAAGACCAAGTAGGACGCTCAATGCATTCAGGTTCTGAAGGCAGCATATTGCATCCCTGGAGGTACTACTGCACCTCTGTACCAGATGGCACCAAAGACTGCCAGCCTTGAGGGGAGTGCAGGGGGGAAAGAGCTCTGCAGAGACCCAGGCTGGGGTGGCACAGCAGCCCTGCATCACAGTGTTAGAGGTATCGGTGCTGGAAACAATGGTGTGTGGAGGGTGTGGTGAGCCCCAGCGGACGACAACACCAGCACCAGGGGTCTGGAACCAGGCCATGCCATAGTCAGAGAAGAATCCTCATTTGCTCCTGAGCTCCTGAGACGAACTGCTCGGCCATGGGGCACCAGGCAACCATGCCTCCAGAGTGCTCAGCACAAGCTTGGTCCCATCAGACCCACGAGTCATGATGTTGAGTGGGCCTAGCAGCAATTCATCACGAGATGGAAATGGTACATTTGGGATCAAAAACAAGCAGGATCAGAAGGCACGAGGGAGCTGCATGAGCAGGTAGCTCAAACACGTTGCCATTCCCTCAGCTCAAGCCTATGACTATAGGGGGAATTGCTGACAAGCAGCTGATGAGCACAACACAGGGGTGGGCTGACTCCGTAGGTGGTACAAGCTGAAAAATGGACAGTAGCTGTTTCAGCATCACTCAATGTGATCTTGAAAGAATAGCTGCAAGTCCTCTGAATGCTTATATCGGGGCCGAGAAATAATCTGGCCCATGGAAGTTAAACACCAGCAACATCTGACCCATGCTGAAATGATTTACTGTTCAACTGACTGACCAATGCCCAGGATACTATCACTGTCACAGGTGTTCGTTATCCAGCAGATGTTTTTCCGTATTAACTGACAACCTGAAAGCCAGGAAGCTGAGCTACCCTCAAGCTAATTGTCAATAATGTTTTTTAGCTTCTCAGATCTCTGCAGTTTCTAATAGCATCAACTTCACCTGCTGAGGGTGTAGAGCTTTGATAATTGGCCACCTCACAAAACAGGTTTTGCCAGAAGCCCACGGGAAGCCTAGGAAGCACGCTTCCCAGCCATTCAAAGGGACACATGTTCATAGCATTAATATCACGGAGACGTGGCTGCCACTGAAACGAATAGACTCAAAAAGAAAGCTAGTTCTTTGAAAAGTGGTAAACAAACAAATCGACCTTATTCCTTCTTGTAAAACATATTCAGAAAAGGCATTACATTTTACGTATGAGAAGCCAAATGCATGGTCGTTTGAATTACACCACGTTCAGGAATCCAGCCCAGCACCTACTTTTCTACATTCCCAGCAACTTACATAGTTTTCGTGTGCTGCCACACTTGTGGAAAGACCACCTTCCAAACACAGTCATACTGACGTGTACCTCGCAGCTCTGCAACGCGGGAGTTGCTATGGCCATGCTTTTCGCCGCGTCTGGTGTGCGCTGCGTCCCCTGGCTAACTCATCTTCTCTGAGCCTGACAGGGACTGTGCCAAACCTCTCCGTCACCTGTCCAGGAGGCTATGCACGCCAGGAAGCCAAACCCTTCTGCCTTCTTAATCCTGTCTTCACTTAACCCAGAGGAAAAAAATCATGACAGCTTTTCTGAACTGGCCCTCGGCAAAATTGCCAACTACTTCAAGAGAAATTTACAGAGGAAAGGAAGGAAGCATAGCATTCATCTAGACTAATCCTTACATTTTACAAATTGCCAAACCCATTTCCTAAATAGTGGAGGACACTTCTGCAAGGCCACTTGTCTAGAGAGCAGGAAAATGCTAGTAGGCACGCCGTGTGACAAAGCCCCTGGCAAAGCAGAATCATCTGCTGAATCAGTTTGATTGCCCTGGAAATCCACACATCCCCCCATTACTTCTGCCTACACAGCCCAGCGCTTTTCTCTAGTTACTGACCCCCTGCTCTACCCTTGGCATCTTTCTGGTTAGTTCTAGCTGTTTCTTCTGGGGTGGGATCAGCTGGGGTCCATTCAAGAGGGGATTTAATTTAGGGACTTGGTTATATGGTTGTTGGAACACTGTAAGAGCGAAACAGAGCATGCCAAAATAACCCAGAGGTTAGTAGCTGCAGGAAGCAGCTACCACCACGGGTGGGGGAGCAACAGGAAAGAAGTGATGTTACCAGCAGCTAGACACTCACAGGAGGGCTCCCAGGACGCAGGTGCTCCAACAGCCGGGGCTGGTGCCTTGCGGCTGGTGCCGGGATCCCTGAAGGATGTGCCACGTGGCTATTTTGAGTCAAATCACTCCAACAGGTGTTATGCTGCCGTGAAAGAAAACAAACTGCTGAAGAAACAAAACCATTTTATAGCAACCGAAAACCTTGTAGTTCTAACAAAAGATCATTTTATGTAATCATTAAAGCCAGTCCCTTAAGGATATATACTAGGCAAACTTTGCAGCCTGGTTCTAATTGCTGCGTGTAGTTAGCAGTAATCAAAAAACGTGTCTTGAAAAATATCCTGCAATTAAGGTTTGACTTTTTCCCAACTCGTCTGAATTAGTAAAGTGCTTACGAAGAGCAATAAATCAAAACCATTATAATTACACGGTGTTTGGCGTCATCCATCATAGGTCTGTAATAATTTGACCTGTAATTACTTTTGTCATTGCTTACAGTTTTATTAACAATAGTAATTGCTACTACTTATGAAGACTTGATTATATACCAAGTAATATATTAAAAATTCATTTAATTATCACAACTTATCTGTGAGGTGAGTGTTATTTCCGTTTTAGAGATGAGGAATCAGTTCTGAACATTTCTGTGACTCACATTCACAAAGTTTTTTTAGGGGGTACTTTATGATTTACATATTTACCTCAGTCCTCTATACTATTACAGAGATTAAATCAAATTACTTTTTAAAAAATAATCCAAAAGAACACATATTGATAAAAACTATCCAAATGGAGCACATGGAACATTTTTATTATGGTGGGTACAGCATCTGTGTCTGCTAATTCCATCATCTCAACAGTTTCTACTGATTCATTTTGTTTTTCTTGTTCATAGGTCTATTTTCCTGCTTCATTGCATACCTGGTGTTATGGTTTGAATTCTGTACCCCAAAAAGATATGTTGAAGTCCTCGTCCGTGGTACCTCAGAATGTGACCTTATTTAGAAATAGGATTGCTGCAGAGGTAATTAGTTAAGATGAGGTCATGCTGCAGGAGGGTGGACCCTTCATTCAATATGACTGGCGTCCTTATAAGAGCAGGAGAGAACAGGGACACAAGGGGAACACCATGTGATGACAGGCAGAGACCAGAACAATACAGCTACAAGCTAAGGAACACAGAGCATTGTCAGCCACCACCAGAAGCTAGGACAGATAAGGAAGAATCTACCCAGAGCCTCAGAGGGAGCATGGTCCTCCTGACGCTGTGATTTTATACTTGAACCTCCAGCGCTGTGAGAGAATCCATGTCTGTTGTTTTAAGCCACTTTGGTGTGTTCCTTTGTTGTGGCAAGCCTGGAACACTAATAAACCTGGAAATTGGGATTGGATGATGGATAGTGTGAATTTTACATTTGGGGTCCTGGATTTTGTTGGATCACTTTAAAGAGTTTTGTGCTTATTCTAGTAGGCAGTTGACTTACTTAGGAACAGTTCTATTGTTTCGAAAGTTGCTTTCAAAGTTCATCACGATGAGTCAGGAGACGCTATTAGTCTAGTGCTGATCCCTTCTTTCAAACTCTACTCAATGTCCAGGTCTTACAAGAACGCCTCACCTGGGCTGACGGGAATATGAGCTACTCCCAGCCCAGTATGAGCTCTGGAAAATGTTTGACTTACTGACATCTGAGGGTCTTTCCCTGACCTGGGAGGATCTCTTTCTCACCCATGTGCAGATCGGGACTCAACCAAAGACCAGAGAAGACCCATTTCCCTGTCTCCAAAACTCCGTGTAGCTCCTCCTTCTCTGTTACTCTGTCCCCAAAATTCTAGGCACCTATTCTTCCAGAATTACAATTTTTGTCACTTTAGTCAGCCAGACTTCTGGGCTCTGCAAACTGGAAACTGCCTCTGGGCAGTAAAACGGGTCCATTGTAAGTTCACCTTATCATTTCGATTGTCATTTTCTCAAGAATCACAGTCCTGTACTGCCTCTCAGCCAATGCATGGAAACCTTTGTTTCATATACTCTGTGATTTTCCTTTTTTGACTTTGGAGATTGAATACAGTCCCTATTATAACATCATGGCTCGAAAAAATGTTATTTATTTTTTAAGTAAACAAGAATATGGTGTTTTGAAGCATTTCATTTTGGGGCCCTCTTAGTCGCTGAAGGGCAGGTCCCACCTCACTGCACACATCATGCATCCTTTTGACACCAAGAGGTTTTGCTGTGAAGCCTCCAAGAAAGAGATACTTAAAAATTGAAACAGAGCCTGCAGATCAGACCCAAGGCACCCCAATCTCAATAAACATCTTGGGTTACTGATGACAGTTAGAGGCAAACTGGTGACAGAGAACACATTTTGCTTTTTCAGTGATTTCATGAATCAAGCAGATGGTGAGTTTTCTCACGAGTCAACAACTGCAAACTTAGTGATTCCCATCTTTGAAACAATCTTTACCTTGGCTCCGTGTTGAATCGGGGCAAGGCAGGTGGTCAGGGGAGACAGGAAGCACTCAGGTGTGGTGTGATCATTAGAAACCAAGAAATTCACAAGAGATTCAGTTAGACAAAAAGCAACACTCTGTACTAAACACACACTAAATTACAGACTTGATAAACATGTAAAACTCTATAGGCGGCCATTTTTACAGCAATTTGTACATTACAAGACATTGCCACGTTTATTTATTTCCTCCGAAAGTACTTCGGCCTCACTCTTCTGTTTCTCCGCTGATGGCAACTCCATTCTCCGGATGCTCAGGCCAAAAGCCCAGGGTCATTATGGCTCATCTCCTCCCACACACCTCCTATGCGATCCATCAGTGAATCTGGTGAACTCTAAGTATCAAGTAGATCCAGATGCAACCACTCCACACCTCCGCTGTCTGAGTGACTGTCATCTCTCTCCTGGGTTCCTGCAGGAGCCAGGTAGTCAACCTGCCTCCAATCCAGCTCCTCAAGATGATTTTCAATCCAACAATCAGAATAATCCTAACATAAATCAGATTGTCACTCCCATGCTCAAAACGTAACCAAGACAGAGTAAGTTTTCCTTTTCTTTTCTTTTCACAGCTACAACTGTTGGTCAATTGCTGGCATGATGTAACAAGCCCACGCGGCAGAAACTGGAAAACCCAATCATAAAGAGTTGGAAGGACAGGAATGTCCCATCAAAATTCTTACATATAAGTAACTGCTCCCTACCTACCAAAAATCTCTTTTGTCTGTGGGAAGAAATGATGGAAGAAAAATGGTCTTTCTACAAAATCAGAAAATTCCAAAGCTAGAACATATAGTGTAAGGGCAGTCAGAGTCTTATATGGTAATCATTTTTCATTCTTTTAAAATAATTTTTTGATGCTTTATGATTTGAATGATTCTGTTGTGAATGTAAAATAACTGGCTTTTCTGTTTAAAAAAGCAGTAATGTGTTTCTACTAAAAACGCTAGATGAAAAATATTCTTTTCATTGTATGCCAACATGTTTCAGTTTAATGTATGCTCAAGTGTCTGAGCAAATAGAAATATCAGATCAGTTAGACATAAATTTCAATGTGAAATTACTCACTGTACATGAGTCAACAATATTCCCTACAGGAAGCTCTGCCAAGTGCTTTCAATCTAAAAAATATTGCTCTCTCGAGCCATGTATCATCCAGGGAGAGTTAAAAGAGAATCTTTGGTGATGTTTTATTGGGTATTGCCAAGCAATATTTCCAATGTGTACGTCCTTCATAGCATAAGGTCTCTAAAATGACCTATTTCAAAAGAGATCTTGAAAAGTGTTATAGAGCCCCACTGGTGTAGCTCAGTGGATTGAGCGTCATCCCACAGACTGAGAGCTCCCAGTTCGATTCCTGGTGAGGGCACATGCCCGCGTTACAGGCTCGATTCCCAGTAGGGGGTGTGCAGGAGGCAGCCCATTGATGTTTCACTCTCACATCTATGTTTCTATCTCTCCCTTCCTCTCTCTAAAACAAATCAATAAAAACATATATATATTTTAAAGTGTTATAGAAAGCCACCTGGCTTTTCCAAATTTTCAGTTATTGATGAACAAAAACAAAACACATGTTGATTTTCACAGGGCAAAGTGGGGTTAAAAAAATAAAATGTTTCTGTACTCGGAGGAGGCATGGTTTGGGCTGGGCCTTTGCTAGTATTTGGCTCATGGGAGAGAGGCAGTGGCCATTTGGAGTGAGAGCCAAGCACAAGTTTGTTCTGGAGACCAGAGGAACATTAGCCTGGGTGAAAGTGAGGCTGAGGGTGGAGGAGTGGAGAGGGAGGGAGAAGGGTGGTGAGCGAGGTCATGGAAGGAAATCAGCCTGGCAGACAAGGCACATGATCTAAGCAACAAATGAAGTACTTATTTGTGGCAGGAGCAAAGCAGAGGCCCCAGATGAGGAGAAATAATAAACTTTGCCAAGTGTATTTGGAATTTTGCAATGCACAATTCTACAAAAGGGCTATTTTCATGTCAGCGTGGATGGAATGCATATCTTCTGCAGATGAGTGATGTTTTATCTGGAGTTTTGTAAAATGAGTGATGAGGGAGGTGTGGCGCCATCATCTTCTTAGTCCCCAGCCTGGAAAGGTCATATTTGGGCTCCAAGTGGAGCTCTAGAGAAGAAAGCTTGGAATGTAATAGGAAAACATACACTGGCATGGGAGAAGAAGGAAGGCAGCGTCTGGCAGAGATTACTGGGCAGCCGAGTCTGAGGTGGAAGGGCGCATAGGGAGCAATGTCACAGGTGTGGGGCAGAAGGGGGCGGGGGAACTGCCAGGAAGACCCGCCCAGGGGTAGTTTGAGGAGTCTTTCATTTACCACTGCAAAAAGCAGAGTTTAAAGTAGCACAATCCACTTTCATTCTATTTTTGTATGGCACATTTATCCGATCTATCTAGGTTAAATATAAATGAATTTGTTAATATTAATTGTCAAATATTCTCCCTATAATATCAAATCTTATGACATTATAGATGGATGGATAGATAGATGATAGACATAGATAGATGTGATTAAATTACTGAAATGACTAATATCAATGTATGTTTTCTAAAAGCTTTGAGATAATAGTTCACATACCATATAATTCACTCAAAGTGCAGAATTGAATGGCTTTTAAATATATTTACAGACATGTGCAATCATCACCACAGTCAATTTTAGCACATTTTTATCATTGCTAAAATAAACCTCATTTCCTTTAGCTATCACCCTCCACCTCCCCAGACCACACCCAGTCCCAAGCAACCACTAATCTACTTTCTGTCTCCATAGATTTCCTATTCTGAGTATTTCATATGAAGAAAGTCATACAATATGTGGTCTCTTGTGACTGGTTTCATTAACTTATAATGTTTTCAATGTTCATACATGTTATAGCACATATTAATACTTCATTCTTTTTTACGGCTAAATAACACTTCATTGTAAGCATGTACCATGATTTACTTATCCATTCATCAGTTGATGGACATTTGGGTTGTTTCCACCTGGTTACTAAGAATAATGCTGGAGCAAAAGTTCATGCACACATTTTTTCTGTAGACATGTTTTCATTTCTTTTGGGTCTATACCTTAAAGTGGAATTTCTGGGTCCTATGATAATACTGTGTTCAATCATTTGAGAAACTGCTAGACTGTTTTTCAAAGTGTCCACCATTTTCCATTCCCACCGGCTGTGTATGAAGTTTCTGATTTCTCCACTTTCTCAACAACACTTGTTATCACCTGACTTCTGAGTCTAGCCATCCTTGTGGGTTTGAAGTGGTATCTCACTGCGGTTTCGATTTGCATTTATTTACCTGATGACTAATGATGTTGAGTATCTTTTCATGTGCTTATTGGCCATTTATATATCTTCCTTAGAGAAATGTCTATTCAGATCCTTTGCCCATTTTTAAATTGGGTTACTTGTTTTTTTATTATTGAATTTTAAGAGTTCTTTATATATTCTGGACACTACTAGATCTTTATCAAATATATGATTTGCAAGTATTTTCTCCCGCTATATCTTTTCACTTTCTTGATGGTATCCTTTAAAGCATAAAAATTTTTAACTTTGATGAAGTCCTACCTATTTCCTTCGGTTGCTTGTGTTTTTGGTGTCATATCTAAGAATCTTTTACCAAACCCAAGGTTATAAAGTTAACCCCATGTTTCTTCTAAGAGTTTTGTAGTTACAGCTCTTACATGTAGGTCTTTGATTCATTTTGAGTGAATTTTTGTGCATGGCATGAGGGAAAGGTTCAGTTTCATTATTTTGCACGTGGCTCTCCAGTTGTTTGAGCACCAAAGCCTTCTTTCCACATTGGATGTTCCTGGCACCTTTTTAAAAACTCAGTTGACCGTAGAGGTGTGGGTTTATTTCTAGACTCGATTCTACTCCCGTGATCTATGCAACTATCTATCCGCGCACCAGTGGCACCCTGTCTTGATCACTGTTGTTTCACAGTACATTTGAAATCAGAAAGTGTAAATCCTCCAGCTTGGTTCTTCTTTTTCAAACTTGTTTAGGCTCATCTGGGTCCCTTACAATTTCATTCGAATTCTAGAATCATCTTACAATTTCTACAAATAAGTTGACTTTTTGCTTGAAAAAAAAAGTAAAATAACAAAAGCTTTCCATTTAACACCTGAAAGATATTTGAAAGTCAGGCATACCAATCTTGCAGAACGGGTACCTTATATTTTTGTCAAAAGCACATAAGAAATAAAAACCGTTTGTTTGTTTTTTGCTGTTGTTGTTTTCAGCCAGGCAGGTTCAGCACTATCAGATATTTAATCATATCCTCCTGGAGAAGGGTTTTACTTTAAAAAAAATCTAAGAAACAGAGTCGTGTTCTGGGATAAAAGGTCAACGAGAACCATTTCTACTACGTAAATGAGTAGGTACCCATCACCTCCTCCAGTGTCCTCATTTCAATCTTTCCCCATAAGTCTAATACGGATACAGCAGATGCACCATTTTAAAATGCTCATTTCCCTTGCTGGTGAGCAGAGAACGGCCTCAGAGACACACTGAATCTGACTGTTTTTTGACATTGGAAGAATTTGAATTCCAAGGAGAGAACACTGGATTTTGAAAAGGCTGATAGTATTAGAAAATTACTGTTTTCTTGGCTTCTGACTGGGCTGATTTATATCAATTTTGTATGAATATGTATCATTGTTGGATAAAATGTTACTTGTCCTAAAAGAAGCTCAAAATAGTAAAATAATTTTTTCCCAATTCATTTTACTCGAAAATTTCTGGAAATACTAAATTCTAAAATATCTCAATGATACACGTTGGAGTTTTTTTGTTGTTAATCCTCACCCAAGGATATTTTTCCATTTATTTTTTTTTACAGAGTGGAAGGGAAGGAAAGAGAGAGAGAAACATCAATGTGAGAGAGACACATCGATTGATTGCCTCTCCAACATCCTCGACTGGGCCAGGGATCGAACCTGCAACCCAGGTATGTGTCCTTGACCAGAATCAAACCCAAGTCCCTTCTGTTCTCGGGCTGGAGCTCTAACCGCTGAGCCATACCGGCCAGGGCCACCCTGGAATTTTTTGAATTAAGGAAAACATTCAATTATAGTTTCCCCACTCCCTTTTTATAGGATATAGCCAAACAATAATTACCTAAGAGATATAACTAATCAATGTATTCATAAATCAGCAAGAATAGAAGTCTGTCACCTACTCAATCAAAACCATAAATGTAAATGGCCCTTTGCATTATTTCTATTTTTTCCTCTAAACTTTTATTCTAAGAATTTGTTTAGGCATTTATCATTGGAGCCTTAGAATCACATTTAGTTTTGTGTTTATTTTCTAGGAAAATAAAACTACATGATCTTTGCTTTTCATAAAAGTATCTTTTTTGCCAACAAGTGTAAAACACATTTGAATTTCTTCCCATAAGAACATGTTTTAGTGGCAATACATGCTCCTCATGAGAGACTGGGCATATGTGACCAAACAGTGTGACAGTGACTCACTCTGTAGCCATTTAAATTAGCAACCTTATGTGACAAGGCCAAGCAGCCAAAAAAGAGACAGCCTTGAGCTGAGTTTCCGTGATGCTACTTCTTTAACTATGCAACACGGGGCAAGTTTGTCTGGCTCAGTTTCTCTAGCTCTACAAATAGGATAAAATATCATACAGAATGGCTCGGATTTTTTTTTTTAAAGAAGAAACAATAAAACTGGGTAATATTTAATCCACAATAAAACTATAAAATATTCCCACAAGATTCCCGTATTTTAATGCAAGCCTCTGAATTGTACACACCAAAATAAGCTCAATTCTGCCTTAAGTCTGAATTAGAATTAATATTGTAATTTTGCTTGTCTTTTAAAACCCGCATACGATTTTGAGAAATAATTTGAATGATCTCATGTCACTAAAAAATATCTTTAGAGAAGATTCTACTGCAGGAATTTCTTTCTGTGAACCTTCAGGGAGCAGATAGAGACTGACTATTCACATGGCCGGTGTGGCTCAGTGGTTGAGTGTCGACCCATGTACCAAGAGGTCACCAGTTCGATTCCCGGTCAGGGCACATGCCCAGGTTGTGGGCCAAATCCTCAGTGGGGGGCATTCAGGAGGTGGCCAATCAATGTTCTCTCTCATCGATGTTTCTATCTCTCTCTCCCTCTCTTTCTCCCTTCCTCTCTCTCTAAAATCAATAAAGAAAAAAAAAGATTGACTATTCAAATCATACCTTTAGCCATTTCTTTAAAAAACCATGCATTTCTCATGTTATACCACTAGATGGCACACCTACACGTAAAGAAACCAGGGAATTTGTATAGGGGGAGGAAATGAAATCTAGCCCAGTACGCAATGCTCAAGCTAGGTAGCCAGGTTTGGGGCCCAGTTCCACCACTGCCCAGCTGTGAGAAAAAGGATTTCTGATGTTTAGGTCACCTAGTCTGTGGTATTTTGTTATGGCAGCCTGAGCAGACGACCACAGGTCTTGTTTGCAGGACCAGGCCTTGCCCTGTGGTCAGTAGCACTCTTGTCAGAAGGCGGCCCCT
Source organism: Tadarida brasiliensis (assembly GCA_030848825.1). Taxonomy (NCBI): domain Eukaryota; kingdom Metazoa; phylum Chordata; class Mammalia; order Chiroptera; family Molossidae; genus Tadarida; species Tadarida brasiliensis. Next base: position 24,737,129 of record CM061260.1, read on the forward strand.
GACACACACGTACACTACACAATAGAATGAATCTGCGACCATGGAAGCTTGAATATCAAACAAGCAAAGCAAAGGCAGATATCCCAAAAGTAAGCCTATGCAAGCAGCTTCGCCCACAGGCAAGATCCCTCTCCAAAGGAGAATCATCTAGGGACCTCACAGAACAGGGTATTAAAGCAGTTACTCGTGTGGTTTGGACTCAAACACCAAGATGGTCAGTCACACTGTCCCTAAGTAACTGACTTTTGGTGTCTGTCCAGGGTCTTTCTTGTTCTTCACCCGCAATGAAACCAGACATCTCTGGTTTGTCTAATCAGTGCCTTAAGCTCCTTCCTTGTGCAGTGGGATTCTGGACTGCACTTCTGTCCTTGAACCACCAGGGGTCATGATTCCAGCGCTTTGGCAGAGAGCAGAGCAGGCTGGCTGTGCTACAGAATGTCAAGTGGGATTTTTCTTGGTGTCCTGGAATTGTGACGAAGGCCCAAAGCCAAGAACAAAGCCACTGAAGACCCTTTCTTAGTTCAGAGAGCTGACAACATCTGCCTGCAGCTGGAACCAGTAGTGGGGCCTGCAGGCTCACAGACAGTCCTCAGAACCAACCTGACCTCCAAGGGCATCCCAACCCCACTCAAGTTATACAAGAAGGGGAAGGAGCCTGTCAACTCGAGGAGAGCAGCATCCATGGAGAGAGGCTAGGCCTCCCCTGTGGGGAGACAGGCAGTGCTTACTCTCCCCAAAGTCAAGTGAGGGACCCCAAGAGACTCTCATTATGATGAGGTATCTGCACGAATGAGAGGAGGGCAGCTCATTCCCTGGCTCCTGTCTGCTTAGCCTCGACTTGCTGATCTGCCCCCAGATGAGGACAAGAGATGTGAGGCCTGGAATGATGTGGGGACAACAGTAGGGGGTCCACACTCCTCAGATGGCCATGGCAAGGTGCCAGATGGTGGCTGAGCTCATACTGTCTTGCCAGTTCCTCACCTAATGTCCTCCAGCCCCATCCCAGGAGGGAATCCAGCAGGGGGGTGTAGGCAGCGATCTTTAAAGGGGCTGAGGGGTGTGGTGAAGGAGGCCAGGGCAGGAGCACCACATGGGGACACCTGCAGCAGCAGTGTCACAGGAGAGATCCCTAGACCCCGGCAGGCCACCGGGAGGACCTCACGGGCAACCTGTATCAGCCAGAGAAGCAAAAAGGGGGGAACTGCAACCAGCCCAGGGAGGGAGACACCTTTGCTCTTTGCCTCTCCCTGCCTCTGTCCCAAAGCACCAGAGGGCTTGGCTTAGAAGAGAAGTAGAGGCTTATAAAGGACAGACCACTCCCCCACCCCTCCCCTACACACGCCCCAGGGAAACCAGAGACTGATGTGACCTCCAGGGAGAGTTTGAAATTGAAATTTAAAAATGAATGAAACTAAGTCAACTAAAACTAAGATTGTGATAAAGCAAAGTGACTGTAAACATACTGGTTACCTAGCAACTGAGTACACTTACTAGTCTTTTACTATCCCTTTAGAAGAGTGTCTGCTCTGTTCCCTAAACTGGGATTGCAGCTGGGTAAACAAAACACACAAATATGCACACACATACATGCACGCATGCCACATATATACACGTGCGCACCCATACACACACACACACATCCACAGTTGGTGGAACTAGTACAACAAACCTTCAACATTATGAGAAAACTTGTAATCCTTTTTGATAAACATACTTAGATATAAATTCAACTTTATGATAAAAATACATGCTAATTACAGATTATATAGGTAGTCACAGTGGGTGGAGACAGGTTAAGATGCCAACTCTCTTTTTAAATTAATTAATTTTTTAATTAATTTATTTTTGTTACAGATGTTTCTCCTTTTCCCCCCATTGACACCCTCTTCCCAACCCCCACCCCTTCACAGCATTGTTGTCTATGTCCATTGGTTATGCTTATATGCATATAAGTTCTTTGGTTTATCTCTTCCCTCCTCCCCACCCCCTTCTCTGAGGTTTGTCAGTCTGAACCCTACTTCTATGTCTCTGGGTCTATTTTGTTCATCAGCTTATTTTGTTCATGTGATTCTTGTCTCTCTCTGACTGGTTTATTTCAATTAGCATAATACTCTCCAGGTCCCTCCATGTTGTCTCAAAGGGTGAGAGATCTTTCTTTCTTACAGCTGCACAGTGTTCCATTGTGTACATGTACCACAGCTTTTTATCCACTCATCTACTGATGGATGCTTGAAGAACATGCCAATTCTTATGGGGGTAAGTAAGATAGGACATATCATTGGAGCTTGCTTCCTTACCTACAAAATGTGGAACTTGGAACTTGGATGAAGTGGTCTCCAGGGTTCTTTGCCACTCTCTGATTTTACAGTCTGATATACATTTTTCCCATTAAAGCACATTCTTTGTTTCTTGTGTCCTTCTTAAAGCATATAAAATTGCACTGCACTGAAACTTCCAACCCCCGAAGGAAGGCCAAGTGGACTCCTGGGGGGAGAGGATCCAGTGTCTAGAAAGGAGGGCAGCCTCCTACCCTAGTCAGATGGGTGCCCTCCTACCTCCTGCCTCCAACTTGCCAATGGTGAGCTCTAGAGGCTGTTTCCCTGCAAATCACTTTGAACTTGGAGTCCCAGTGACTTACCAGTGTTGCATGGCTAGTGAATGAGCTTGGACAACACACTGGTTCTCCTAAGTGCCTGTCTGGAGCTGAAATTTCATCAGGTTCACTCATATATTACAGTGTGGTGAGGACATTGCCTCCCCAGAGAGGCTCCCTCTGCCAAAATCTTGTCCAGGTGCCAAGAGGTCAAGTGCTGCCATTTCCATGGCCACTGCCCCTCCCTGGGCCATCTCATTTGGTCTCCCCGTGCCTCCCCTGCTCCCCAGCCGTCCCCAGCTCCTCCCAAACTTAATAGTAACATTCTCTGCAGCACTTTCTAATGGACAGAATACTTTGCCTGAGAGCATGTTATCTGAATCCCATCTTAGCTATCTTGTGACTGGGGAGGTGACCTCATTTCATAATGACAGTACTGAGAGGATTAAAAGGGACCCTCCCAAGGTGGCAAGCCTAGTGTTAAAAAGAAGACAACAAGCCCAAAATGGAGTCCCTTCAGCAAACGGAGACTTAATTACAGTCTCCTGGCTCTCCCAGATATGGAAGCTTGAACCAGTCAGTCAGGAATTGCTTGGTCAGCACTGGTTAGTAATCTGCCTCCTGGAGCCCTGCCAGCCCCTAAGGAAACGCAAAAACCACTCAGCTTTTTTGCCTCATATGACTTCCGGTTCCTGCTGCCTTCTGCCTACAAAAGTCTTTCCTTTTACAACTCCTCAGAGCTCCTTGACTGTATGCTGCCTGATTCTAATCGATTTGCTCAAACTCTTAACTTTGTTACTATGCCTCAGTTTATCCTTTAACACTAGCCAGTGGTAGGTGTGAGTATGCATTCTCCCTCTTTGCTCACCCATCTTTGTTCTCCCCCGTTAAGATTGTGATTTTTTTTTTTTAATAAGAAACTGTGCTTTGCTACAGATAATAGTGTTTGTGCACTTAAAATGCAAATCATGTTAGTCATGGGTGTTTGATCTTACCACCTACCTACTACTGATAATTTGCCCCCTGCTGACAACCTCACTGTTCTCATTCTAATTCACTTACAGCCCCCAGGAAGGTGGGTGTTTCTGTCTTTTGTTGTTGTTCTGTTCCCACTGGTTGGAACAGTGCCTGGCTGTTCCCGTAGAGGAGGTTCAAGAGATATTAATTGAATGCGCGAGCCACGCGAGCCAGCCAGCCAGCCAGTATGAAGTGCCAGTATAGGCTCTTAGAGCTGGAAACAGAGCCAAAGGAATTCCTCCTTGTGAAGGTTATTTTTGAGTAAAATAGAATGACTCTAAAAGATTAACTTTAAACCTGACGAGAATTGTAACTTGGCTTGAGAAGGTGTTTATCTTTTTTTCTTTTTCCCCCTTTCTTAAGCTATTGCTAGCATTGCCCAAGAGGCCCTCCCAGCACTAGTCCGGAGGTGGAAGGAGAATCTAGGAATCTGTGAATGCTTGAGTGTGTGTGTGAGTGTGTGTGTGCGCGAGTGTCTGTGAGTGTGTGTGTGTGTGTGGGTGTCTGTGTGTGTGTGTGCGAGTGTCTGTGTGTGTGAGAGTGTGTGTGTGTCTGTGCGTGTGAGTGTATGTGTGTGTGTGCCTGTGTGTGCAAGTGTGTGTAGGTGTGTGTGCGAGTGTGTGTGTGAGTGTGTGTCTGTGTGTGTATGTGAGTGTATGTGAGTGTGTGAGAGCATGTGTGTGTCTGTGTGTGTGGGTGTGGGTGTCTGTGTGAGTGTGTGTGTGCGCGAGTGTCTGTGTGTGTGTGAGTGTGTGTGTGCGTGTGAGTGTATGTGTGTGGGGGTGTGGGTGTCTGTGTGTGCGAGTGTGTGTGTGGGTGTGTGTGCGAGTTTGTGTGTGAGTGTGTGTCTGTGTGTGTATGTGAGTGTGTGAGAGCATGTGTGTGTGAGAGTGTGTGTGTGTGAGTGTGAATGTCTGTGTGTGTGAGTGTGTGAGAGCATGTGTGTGTCTGTGTGTGTGTGAGTGTGTGTGAGTGTGTGAGAGTGTGTGTGAATGTGTGTGAGAGTGTGTGTGAGTGTGTGTGTATGCTCACACATGCATGTGTTATAAAGGTTAGAGAGAAGAGCAGGTGCCAGACAAACAAGAATGGGAAGGGGAAACTCCTGGAAGCAACCTCCCACCTCTTTGCCACTTAAAGAAGGTTCATCTGAATGCAAATACATTCAGGGAAAGGTTTTTCCCACTACCAGTGGGACAGATTCCAGGAAGACAAGGAAGGGCCTGGGCAAGGAGAAGTGCTGGAAGCCACGTGGTGGATGGTCTGGGTGCTCGCGTTTTATAGGAAGCTCTCATCTGGAAGCACTGCCCCAAGCGTCTCTGCAGTCACCGAAGCCATCATGCTGACGCTGTCACATACACTCACTGAGAGGACACAACTCCTCAGAGCCCTGCTGCTTCTTCATGGAGCCTAACCAAAGCCTCTCGGCCCGGGAGATGTTCACAAAGTCATTTCACGGCATAGGTTTCACTGGATTGAAAATGAATGAACCAGACTGAATTTTAAAATCATTTGAGTCCGGCCAGTGTGGCTCAGTGGTTGAGCGTCGACCCATGCACCAAGAGGTTGCCGGTTTGATTCCCGGTCAGGGCACATGCCCAGGTTGTGGGTCCAATCCCCAGTGGGGGGCATGCAGGAGGCGGCCAATTGATGTTCTTTCTCATTGATGTTTCTATCTCTCTCTCCCTCTCACTTCCTCTCTCTCTCTAAAATCAATAAAGGAAAAAAAATTTTTTTAATTTAAAAAAATAATAAAGAAAAATCAATAAAGAAAAAAAAATTTAAATAAATAAAATAATTTGATAAAAATAAATGGATTTCAATAAAACCATGAGTTTCCACCCTATTCATTCATCCTTTCAGTAAGATCCTATTTAGTACTGGGTCACTCATTTCCCATTCTTTCCCCCCATGAACCCCACATCCTGGGGTGAAGGACAGTGATACGCACGTGAAGAGAACCCCCTGGCTCCCGCCACCCTCTGGGACGGGCGCCTGGGCCGTGGCTTGGCGCACAGTGACTGCTGCTCGAGGAGTGACATGCCACCACTGAGTCATTGCAGCCCGCAAAGGCCACCTTGCAGAGGTGAGCTGAGCTTTGGGAGAATGGAGTGAGGTCTCGATTTTTTAGATTACTGAAATGCACAGTTATTTTAGAGCATTGTTTAGAAAACCTTGAAACAGCATTCATCACTTCTATCATCATCATATCTGATATTTGCATAGCACTTTCCCAGAAGTGCTGAACTATTGGTTCAAATACCAAGTCTGGCCAGCAGTCAGGCTTTTTCTGAGCCTATCCAGTATCTGTGTTGATTAAATTAGTTGCATCATTTAAAATTTGGGATACTTTACATCTTTAAAAAATGGATTTCCAGCTTCTTTTAAGAAATAATACGATTTTCCAATTTTAGGCCCGTATTTCTTCATGAAACAGAATCTCTGGAATTGAGTGGCAGCTGACCTTTTCCACTGGGACATGGTATTCCTAGTTCACCGCAGTCCCCACTGTTCTCTATTGCCTTGCACACAACCCATTACAACCTATTCTCACCTGATCCATTTGAACTGGCAACTTCTGCTTCTCGCTCAAAGTATTTTTTAAAATGTTCTCTGAACATTTCAGAATGACTTCTGCAAGTCATTTGGGCTGCAGGGTGAAATTTGAAATGGACGAAGGCACAACTAGAACAGGTATCTTTCCTATAAATAAAGCCTTTGCTATGCTTGAAAGTAAAATCTTGGCCTTTAATACAGGCCTTATATCAAAACTTAGAGCAGTTAACAAATGAAAGCAAATAGTTTTCTGACGTTGTCCAACATCTCTAAATATCACTGATGCACCTTCAAGCTATTTAAACCATTATTCTGAAAACGGCACTGTCAACACAAATACGATTCCCTTCTGAAGGGCACTGAAAATAGGTGTGTGTCACAGCGAGAGCTACAGAGTCTGACATGTTTTCAAAAGTAATGACTCTCTCACCTCCTATTTGCACCTAAGTGCATGCACATTTACACATAGTCTCACACACTCACACGCATGTTCATGAACTCACATGTACTTATACTCACTTATACACACATTCACACAGACTCATGTAGTCATATATATGGACACACACAACACTCTAATGTACACACACGCACACACATATTCACACAGGTGCTCACATACTCTCTCTCGTAGACACACTTCCTATGTGAGAGCCAATGCAAAGAGTACCATGTATTACTCTCTAGGACCCAGAACGGAAAAAGGAAAATGATAATTAGGTATTTGGGTTCAATGTTTTGAGTCTTGCTACTTCACTCTTCTATTTCAAGGAAAGAGGGGAGATCAGTCAGGGTCTGGGGATCCAGGGTTTGGAAATTTCCCTCTTCGGTCTATATTGCAACCGTCTGAGGAATGCAACTTTTGCATTTCAGCTTTAGGCTGCCTGGCAAGTTTGCAATAGCTATAGTCTCTAAAAGCAAGGGCATCACCAACTTTCTGGGAATCCAAACTTAAAAATAATTTTGAAAATCTGTATTTATACCACTATATTAAAAAAGGCGAGGGTGAGGTTACCGTCCTGCTGCTCATAGAAATGATGAAGCAACAGGGGAGTAAGATGCGGTGGCAGCTGGAGCACATTCCAGGGGACTGGGGGAGGTGAGTTTTAGCTCCAGCTTTGCCATTGACTAAGAGGTTTTGGCTGAGTCCCCTGAACTTTCGAGTCCAGCTGTTTCATTCACTGACAACAGAAGTTCTTTTCAGATTAAAACTTTGCCAATCTATTGGGTGATAGCAGGTGGGCCATTTTCCTTGCAGAATCTGCCCTTAACCAGCCTGTGGCAATCGCACGCTCTGGGCAGCTAACACCCCTCCCAGGGAGCCCTGCTGCCCAGGTCTGAAACCACCAGCACACACTCAGACCTCGCTCTGCGATGCCACGAGCCGTTTCTCTCAGGGACGCTGTGCCCACACACTGGGGACAGAGGGCGGAGTGAGGAAAGGCGGTGGTCAGCTGTCCATCGGGTGCTCTCCGCAGACTGGACATGAGAAAGAGCCGTGGCGACATCTGTCTCTGAGACTGACCGCATCCTGCAGGTCTTGGGATAAAAGTCTTTGTGTAAACAAAGAAGACACACTCTTACCTATGTCAGGATTTGTCATTGATTCCCGCCCACACACACTGGCTTGAATAAAATCCAGCAGGTTAGACACACTGACATCAGAAAACCATAGGACTCTGTCAAAGTTTTCACTCAAACCTAGGAAAACCTGAGAAGTAGGTCATGCGTGTGTGAGCTTAGGGCTGCCCCTCCTTGGACATCTAGCCCAACACTGAATGCTCCCTACTGACCCCCAGATTCCCAGGGTGCTCCACAACAGCACTCCAGAATGGCAAAAAACACTTAAGCCTTTGCCCTTTTGTGCCCTTCAAAATCTAGAAGCCCGGCATCCCTGTCCATTGGCACACAGCTCTTCGCCAACAACGCCACGGTGGCGCGGATGGGTGCATACTTAACTCGGGCCGGCTGAACTACGCTCAAAACAGAAAATAAATATTTACGTAGACACACACCCAGTACGCCTCCTAGTGTTCAATAGCAGCAGCAGGGACAGACTGCTGTGTGGGCTCATCGAGAGGCACCAAGAACCTGTCCACCAGCACCACGTAACCCCACTGGAACTCAGGGTCAAGAACTGACATATGATCAATGCTTACTATTTTAGCCCTATGAGTCATTTCTTTATTTTAACAGGAATCTTCAGTGTTCAGTACAAAACTGGAGTTACTATAATTTCTTATTACCTCCAGGATGAGTACATGACCACAGGGGCCCATGTGCCTCATCTCCCTCCCCCAGGCCTCTGCTCCAACCACTCCAGTCTTTATTCTGGAAACTGCTATCTATTTCCTTTAATTTTCTGACTTCATATTTTTCTATCAATACGACATAAACCTATAAAAAGCTGAGTTCAAAAACTATAAAGTAGCAAAGGCAATGACATGTACATTTTTCTTCCAGACTTTTATGTGCATAAAAGATGAGCTCATTCCCACATAGACAATTATATGCCCTTATTTTTCTCTTAACACCATATAGCATGAGCACTTCCCCATAACATTAAAATCTCTCTGTAAACATCATTTAAATATATTTAGTAATATACTTAGGTGCCACCGTGGTTGCTTCCGTTTTTCACTCTGACAGCGTATCCTGATCAAATGCACTTCATGCTTCTCTGCTGTCATATTGTCACCTGCCTGTCGCACCTTTCCCTCCGTTCTCTGCCTGGTAAACTTCCACTTACCCTTCAAGTCCCAGCTCAAGCCTTACCTGCTCTGCGTGCTACCCTGTCTGTAGCTAACCCCTCAGGGTGAGTTACTTTCTATTCTGGGTTTCTACATTACTGTGCATATATCTCTGTTACAATACCATCGACGTTGCTTAATATTAAGATATATACGCCCGGCCAGCGTGGCTCAGTGGTTGAGCATCAACCCACGCACCAACATGTTGCTGGTTCGATTCCCAGTCAGAGCACATACCCAGGTTGTGGGCCAAATCCCCAGTGGGGGGGTGTGCAGGAGGTGGCCAATCGATATTCTCTCTCATCAATGTTTCTATCTCTATCTCTGTCTCTCTTCCTCTCTCTCTAAAATCAATAAAGAAAAAAATATTAAAAAAAAATATATATATATATGAGCATCTCTTCCACCAAAATGTGAGCTTCCTGAGTATAGTCATGCATCTTTCTAATCATTATCTTCAAGCCCAATGCCTAGCACATAGTAGGTACTCAACAAATATTTGCTGAATAAAAGAATTCCAGGCATGTCAGAGGAAGAGAGAAGTGGGGGAAAGGAGGCAGAAGGCGACTCCTTTTGTTAACATAGGCACCTAGTTAGATATTAACGAACTAGAAGGGAGCCAGGCATCTAATTAAACTGGATTAGCTAGGAAGCTAGAGCTTCCAGACGCCCCAGGGGGCAGCAGCCACATTCTCTGACAAACACTCGCTAGGGAGGAAGGACCTCTTTCCAACTTCCCCAGAGGACAATCTGCCTGTTCCCCCAGACTATGGGGGGTTGGGGGGGAACGCCAGTAGAGGGGAAATTCCTCTGCTGAGGCATGAGTAGAAGCCCAGATGGTGCAGGGGGAGGGCCCAGCACAAGCCTGGGAAGAGCCAGGAAAGAGACTGGTCAGTTTGAAAGAAAGCCTGCGCATAGGTTGCTTTGCTTGTTGGCAAGCTCTCTTTCCATAGCAGCCACGTGGGCCTGGCAGCCTTGCAGGTCCAAGCCCAGGCCCAGTACAGCACCAGTCATGGCCCAAGCGCAGCCTTGGTGGCGGATGTGCAAATGGGGAAATGAGACACAGAGAATTTCTGCATCTCTGGGCCCTGGCCCTCCTGGGCCTGATAGGCACAGATGCAGGCTTGGGGCCCCAGAGGCCGGACTTCTTTCACAGTGGCATGGAGCTGAGCCACCTGGTTGTGAATGAGACATCAGGCACCTTGGGACAGTTTATTTTCACTCCAATAAACCTTACACTATGCCTTAAGTCCTCCTATGCATGGGTCCCCAAAATGCTTTTCTCGTGACTCGTGGAACAATCCTATTTCCACCAGCAACACTTTGTGCGTTGAGTTCCTTCAAAATGAAGCTACCTTCTGCTTGGGCATTCTGATGATCAACCTCCCTCTGGGTGGAACAAAAGAGAGTGACTGAATCCAGTAACTTTGTCACCAGCGTTAGATGTGGCTCTGTTACAGAGGTGTCTAGCTTCCTCGGCGATGACTTCCCAGCTTTACAAACACCTCTTTCTCTCGGGTCCTCCTGGAAGGCACAGCTCTGCACTGCTGTTCTCAGCTAAGCAGCACCTGCTACACCATGACCCCCGCGGTCCCAGAGCCCCACTGGGCACCACCTGAGGTGAGCTCACACTGTGTCTACCAGGGAACCCACAGGGAAATCTCTCTGCCTAGGCTTTGCCCAGCTAGTGCAACATGTTATTCAAGCAAATGACATCACTCTGTGCTATTTCTGGAGGGAAAGTAGACATCCCCCCCCACCAAATTTCACAGCAGCGCAAGCTGAAAGGTAGTCCAGCCAATCCATAGAGACCCTAGTAAATATCACACATAAAGACACAAATGTGCTAAACTAAATCACAAGGTGCCTTATTTTTTAATCACACAATATTCTCCATGCTCACCTCTGTTTTCACAGAACCTCAGTGAAAAGCCCCACAAAGAAGACCCAGGTCAGGGGCAGTCCCCTCTCTTGCCTGACACACACGCCCATAACCAGGGGAAACAGCGTCCCCTACCCAACAAGTGAAAATATTTCAAGAGGTCTATTATAAAAGTCTGTAACACTCCAGTAAGCTATAGACATAACCAAGTTACCATCGTATCTTGATAAAAGTCAAAATAAACTTAAATTCCTTGATTCATAATCCAGACCACGGGATATTTAACCTTAAGAATTAAGGATAACTACTCAAGAAACATAATCCAAAAGAAAGGATAGTAAATTGCAAATGTTTTTTCAGCATTATTTGGGATGATGATATAACTATTCAAAAATAGAAAAATGATTAAACGAAGCAAGATGTCTGCACTTAGATATTAACAGACTGATTTCTGGAGTTATATAGGTCAAATAGAATGGATATGACCTTAGAATAAATCAGAGTACTCCCTAGGAAAAAGGAGCTTCTGCAGGCCACAACACATCCTGGAAAAACACTACATTTTACGTTGTCAGCTGAGGCAGGGCCTGGAAAAGGCTGAGACGGTCAGTTGCCAGCATCTCATAAAATAAGGAAAGTGGGGACCATATGGCAGCCACAAGCACTTTGGCCTCTGGGAGGAACACTGGGAATGGAAGACCTTCTAATACACGGGCAGGGAGGCCTGTGGCGACAGTGTGGCCAGCGGTGCCACAGCTGAGCCACAAGCCCAGCCAGAGAGGCTCTGTCCCTGCACACAGCACATGGAAACGAGCTGGAAAGGAACGCTGCAAGTAAAAACAACTGGTCTCTTCCTGTAGTAAGATTATGGAGTAATTTTTCCCTTTAGAATTTCCTTTTTATTGATATCATTGTACAATAAACAATTCAAACATATATTTCTTTCTTTTTTTTTTTTAATCCTCACCGGAGGATTTTTTTCCCATTTATCTTCAGATAGAGTGGCAGGGAGGGAGGGTGGGAGGGAGAGAGAGAGAGAGAGACATCGATTGGTTCCTCCTGCATGACCCCAAGCAGGCTGGGACTGAACTGTAACCAAGGTACATGCCCTTGACCGGGAGTTAAACCCACGACTCTTTGGTCCCTGGGGCTGCCACTCTAACCGCTGAGCCAAACCAGCCAGGGCTCAAATATATATTTCAATCGGCTGTTAAACAGTGGCCTGCACTGGTTGATGGGACACACAGTACATCCTATTTATGATTTGGGTCAGAAAGGGATTCCAAACAGCAGGGCCACTGCGATGTTCAATGGCCAGGAAAGAATCCTGTTTTTATTTATCAGCAGTTTTACGACCTCCCGCCTCCTTCCCTTTCTGAGGCACAGTGTCAGGGAAAATGACACCCCCACCCAGACTTCCTGTACTCTTCAACTGCCACCTTGTGTTACCCCACTGTGCCACATCTTAGATCTTAATGTGGTCCTTTGTCAAATCCAAACGGGTGCCTCTGCCCCAGAGTTCAGGCTAACCTGTGAGGTGGCAAGTTCTCCTCATACCTTTCTTTCAGTGAAGTTCCTCTGGCAAAGTCTAAGGCACACCTACTGGTGATGAGGGTCAGGTGTTGGTTCTTCCCCTTTAAAAGATCTTGACAAGGAAATGAGGAAGGATAATTCAATTAAGTTCCTCCTGGGTTTTATGCTAATAGCCTACTCTCTGGGACCAATGTTCCTACCACCAGGACCATCATTGCCCCAAGCACTTGTTAACACTAATATTAATAAAATGCATGCAAGTTGTTCATTCAGTGAATATTCATGGAGACAAGCCATGGGTACTGAGTAGTGACAGAGCTGGCGTGAGGATCCTGGTCCCCAGATCCTGCCCTTACCCCAAGGCGTCCCTTGTGAGTGCCGACTGGGAAGTGCCGTCTCCTAGGAATACCATAGCAACGTTGGCACTCTGCAAACTTACAGTCAGTTTGGTTGCCTAAAGTTCCCTGGTTGTTTCTTTTCAGACAGCAACCCTCCCTGGGAGTTGCACTTACCACAACCATCACCTGGCAACCCCCACCCCCACCCCATACATGCACCTGTACTTCTGTTAGTTTTCTATTTCCACGCATCTAGATCCCACTAAAATGCTCTCCTTTTGGGGAATCCTTCCAGCAACCGGGCTACCAACTTTGAACTTGTTTCTCTTAAGCCGCCAGTCTGTCTGTCTGCCCCACTGTGAAACTGACGAAAAACAGCGTGAGCTAACAGGTTTCTGTACAGAGACTGGACAGGCATTAAAGTAATCTGAGGTTTTTTTTCTTCCTCTTTTAACACAAGGCATCTTCCAGTACATCTTTTATTATTATTATCATTATTCACCAAAAGCTTTTGTTATTCAACAAGATAATTCAGAACTAGGGACTTGATTCAACCAATTGTTCTCAAGTAGAGCTCTCCCGGGGAATAACTTACACCCTAAATACAACATTAAAACCCTTTGTTGAATAGAGTAAGTGAAAAAAAAATTCTTCTCATTTTCTTTGCTCATTTGAACTTATTCAAAACACAGGACTTTTTTGGGGGGTGGGGGTAAGAAGTAGCAGAATATCGCTCCCGTTTTGCTCAGAGAGAAAGAAACATGAAGGAGGGACACGGAGCTTAGAAACATCAGTGGCAGCAGTAGACACACACTTTGGGATTGTGTCCTACTCAACCCCATGTCCACCAAGCACAGCACAATGCCTGGCAAGCAGCCGCAGCTCCTTAGGTGTGTGCCGGATGGAGGAGTGATACCGTGCTCTGGCACCAGCTCCTTCCTGGAGCAATGGCTGGGCAGAGGCACTCAGTCAATAGCCTTGCCTCATTCATGGCCCTGGCCCGCCGATGACAGCAGTAGGTGTCATGAAAAGGTATGGCACCCTCCAACTGGCACCCACTTCAGAGTCATCCTCCAGAGGACTCTGTGTGGACACGAGGGTCCTCTAAAGCTGTGTCCAAAGAAGGGTTCCAGGCGGCCTCTAGAGTTTCAGAGGCCTGGGGTTCCTAGGCCTCCCTCTGGGGTCCAGAGCCCCAGCCCACCCTGCAGCTCTCCCAGCTGCTCCCACAGGCTGCTGCACAGATGCCCAAAGTCTTCCCGGATAACCACATGCTTTGGTGCCCAAGGTATGTCTCCAGTGAGACAGCTTTCCTGGATTTCAAACACATTTCACATTTTCTCACGAACATCCTTCTGGGGCATCTTATAGAAACCCCAAACTCAAACCGTTAACTTTTCCCTGAGACATGAGCTACCCCTGGTATGTCTCAATATCAGACTCATGGCTTGTGCATCCAGGGGTACCCCATCCTCCCTCAGGACTGCTCCCCACCATTCCCTGGACACCTCCAGGCTTTTGTGAGTGCTGTGTGTGGGAGCTGGAATCTCGTCGCACCAACATCTTGCTTGGAAAATTCCTCCTTCCAGAACCGACTCCATGTCACCCCCTCTGGTTACTGTTCCTTACTCCCCCAGACTGGACTAAGCTTCCGAAGAGCTTTGTTCAGGGCTTCCAATAGTCCTTGTAACTCATCTATCAGCTTCTCTGTCACGTCCTGTGACCGCCTCCCCGCAGGTGGTTCTCCAACCCAAACGAATGTCAGAATCACCCACGGAGTGTTTCAAGCGGAGATTTTAAAATCCGCCTCACGCCTGAAGGTTCAGACTCAGTAGCTCTGGGGTGGAACTAGGGACATGGAATTTCTAATAGCTCCTGAGAGGATTCTGGAGATGAGCCCCCGTGGGAGCTTTACCCTAGGTGACAGCCCTGGTGTTTCTTCAGCTTTTCACCAGCATGAGGCCTAGCATCGCATGAGCAGAGGACCCTTTTCTGTTGGCTGGGTGGGCATGTGGGCGGGTGGACAGACAGATGTTCTCCGTCAGATGCTGTGGGTGAGTGAGACGTTCTGACCTGCTGCAAGGTCAGAGGCACCGGAAAGAGAGGCTCACTTTAGTTTGGATTCTCTAGGAATGGGCAGCAGAGCTGAGACCCATCCCCAGCTCTGAAGAGCTGAGGCTACCCCGCGGAGCAACCTGTCTGCACTTAGTTCCCCGCTGGCTGTCTCTTCTCCCTCTGGGCACCCCCCACACACACACACACGCAATGGCTTTCATAGACCAGTAGCTGCTCCAGTCTCCCCAAGCCCCAGATCAGGTGTCTCCATGGCCCGAGGTGTCACAGGATACAAGCCACAGGCCCGGATAACCTGGGTCCTGCTATGTGTCCCATAATTGGGGTCCAGGTGTCCAAAAGGCCAAACAAGATTGCTGGGGAGGGAATCCAACCAAACACCAAAACCAACTTCAGGAAGGTGAGGAGTGCCTTGAGACAGAGATGTGTGCGGCTGGTTTCCCACTGTATAGACAGGAGGGAGGTCCCTCCTGTGCTATCTCTTCGCAACCTCTGCCTCCTGTCCCCTGCCCTCGGCAACACTAGGAGCCCCTCAGGTGCCTCTTTAAGAGCCATTTGAATCCGTAATTCAAACTCAAGAGCGTTTTCACTATAAAAAAGGAGTCGTGCTTGATTGAATTTTATTACCCTGGGCTTCACCAGGCAAAGGTAAGTGGGGAGGGTAGGAGAGACTATACTTCTTTGCCAGCAGTGACATCTGTGCTGGTGGGGAAAATGCCCAGGGCATCGCTTTTCCATGCGGTGAGTCCTGTACGTGAAAATAAAAGCAACCCACTTTTTCTCCCCAATCTGCCAGCCTCTTCACATCCCTGGAAACAAACTCTGGCACTGGGCAACGTGACAGGCTGCCCTGCAAAACGTCTGCTGTCACAGGTGTAGTGCGAGGAGAGGGGGGCTCTGGGGCCAAGCAGAAGGCTCCGGACAGCCACCACAGCGACCCTCCAGACACATGCAAGAGAGTGTCAGGGTAGATGAGGGTCCAGCAGATGGCTCTCCAGGGTCTGCCTGTGTCTCTTGGTCTGTTTCCACATGGAGAATTTATGGGTAATTTCTATACACAAATCTCACCTCCTTGGGAAAGCAATGACAAGTTTAGAGCAAAAACAGACTCATCTAAACTTATATCATTGAAATTCTTTTTTATTTTCATCCTCACCTGAGGACAATTTTTCCATTGATTTTTAGATAGAGTAGAAGGGAGGGAGGGAGACAGAGAGAGAGAGAGAAACATCAATGTGAGAGACACATCTGATTGGTTGCCTCCTGCATGACCCCGACCAGGGCTGGGGATCAAACCTGCAACTGAGGTATGTGCCCTTGACCAGAAATTGAACCCATGACTCTTCGGTCTCTGGCCAATGCTCTAACTCCTAAGCCAAACCGACCAGGGCTATCATTGAAATTTTTAATCAACAATAAGTTGCAGAAATTTCAGCACTTTTCAGATGTTCCCAGCTGATGCATTCCCCACACCCAACCTGAGCCAAGAGGAGGAAGCAGGTCTTCTGTAGGTAGAGAGCCAGGTGGCTTCCTCTCCCTGCCACCTGCAAATCCCAGAATTGTCTGGCCAGGGCCACATCGCTCACTGGAGCCCTGGATTTTGAAGACCAGTGTCCCCTGGAAAGGTTGGTGACATGAGTTAGATTGGACTTCACTGAGTATTATCACGTCAAAGTGAAGGAATCAGTCGTGGTGTAGCATGTGGCAGTAGGCAAGTCCTCCAGCGGTTGCACAGATATATGTGTGAACAGCAATGCAATCTGCCTGCCAAGCCCATCACCCCTCTGGGATGCCAGCCATCCAGTTAGCTATTTGGTACCACATAACCCTGCAACCCTGCTTAGAGTGGGTTGGACCAAGGAGGCCTGCCTGGCTGAAGAGCCACTTGGCTCAGGAACCCTGCCAAACAGGCACAATTGTGACCTAATTGAGCTATTCAGATCTCATTGCTTAGACTGTTTGAGAGCCCAGCATTAAAAAAAAAGAATTAGAAGTTGGTAGAGGGAATAAAAATATTCTGCTTACCAAATAGGCAGATAAAGTTCATAGCTAATCACCAGAGTGCCAAGAAAGTTATTTTCAAAAAGAATTCACATTTTTTAAATTGTGTAAAGCATTAAAGTAATCAACACTGTGGAGGGCGGGGGGTCAGAACTTTATCTAGACTTACTTATATTTATCTTACAACTTCCTATGGCATTTGCTTTGAAATCTGGGCTAGGGAAGAGGGAGAGTAGCCTGCACATTTTCCAGTCTAAATGTCTTTTTTTAAATCCTTGCCCAAGGATATTTTTCTATTTATCTTCAGATAGATTGAGAGGGAGAAAAAGGGAGAGAGAGAGAAACATCGATGTGAGAGAGACACATCGGCTAGTTGTCTCCCACACAACCCCAACCAGGGCTGGGAAGAACCGCAACCGAGGTACATGCCCTTGACCGTAATTGAACCCATGACTCATTGGTCCATGGGCTGACGCTCTACCACGGAGTCAAACTGGCCAGGGCTCCAGTCTAAATGTCTTAATGTGAACCTGAAAAAAGACACAGAGAAGGAGCAGAAAGAAGAAACAGAAGCCAGGAGTAGGAGAGAAGAGAAAATCAAGCAGCCACGAGGCAGGAGCAATGGATATAAAGTCAGGACTCGCTGAGCCCCTGCGATGACCAGGCAGCAGAAAGGGAACTCAGGCACCTGCTTCTGAGGGGACATCTGCACTTGCCGTGTGCCCAGAGCTGCTGCTGTGGCCGCAGTGTGGCCTGTGACTCTCTTGTTCCCCAGTAGCCTTGCCGCACATCCTCATGTCTGGGGCCTGAGTTTGTCTTCACTTCTTGAAGCTTCTTGAAGGAAAAGAAATGTATTCGGATAATATTACCAAAGCCAGAGATAAGGAACTTTAAAGGGAGTGGACAGAATATCATGATTTGTGTGGCTCAACTGAGAGGTTACATTTAAGAAGAGCTTTGAGTTGAAAGACAAACTTTGCAGAATGTGGAATACCTTCAGAAGATGGAGGGCAGGATGAATACATGGGAAATCACCTCTTAAATGGACAGCAGTCAGAAAGCTAGGTATGGGCCATCTGGAGAAGAGACAACTCGGGAGCCTCACGATAGATGGTGTCCTGTGTCTGAGGGACTGTCAGGCACAGGAATTGTTTCGTGTGCCAAAGGGAAGAAATAACATGGAGGGTAAAGGCTTTAATTCAATATTAGGAACAGCTTTTCGAAAATCTGGACTCTGTCAGAAGATAGGGTGGTCTGCTTTATGAGGTAGTGAGTTGTTTGTTGTTGAAAGTGTTCAAGGAGATGGTGCTTTAGAAGCAATGTTTAAAGATGATGTTTAAGAACTATCTCAATGCCAAGAATGTTTGAGAGACGCACACCTTCCATCCACGACCTTTCCTTTGTAGGGAGCACAGCTCTGGAGCCCAACTGCCCAGGCCTGTATCCTGGGTGACCCTAGCAAATCACGTTGCCTCTCTATGCAAATGTTCCAATCTACAAATTGAGAAAACAGTAGTACCTATGTCCTAGAGGTGTTGTGAAGATTGAATGAGGTCATTCACATAAAGAGTTTAGATCAATTTCTGGAACTTAAGAAATACTAGATACATATATTGGTTGTTGTTAAGAATTTGTTCTCCAAGACTCACTTCAAAATGCTTGTGGTCAAACTAATTCTGTAAATGGAACATCTGCTCATTAGTGGATAAAACAAATATGAGACCTGTTTTGTTTATGTATCTTTAAATCAGTAAATAAACGGTGAATAATGGCTCTAGGTTTGGGGATATTTCTTTCTCCTTGATAAAGCCATGTATGACTTTAAGACAAACAAAGAAAGGCCAGCCCAAGGGCTATAATTGGATTTCACCACTGGCTCAGTAAATATTTTGGGGTGGATACTTTGCTCTCAAGGAGCTTGCTTCAGTTAGAGACGCGAAGAAACAATCCAGATTATAACAGATGGATGCAAGGAATAAACAAGTGCTGTTCGAGGGCACAGCGAGGGTGGGGTGTCTGCGCAGCGACTGAATCCTCAGCAGGAGACAGACAGGGTCCTTGTTCCACTGGGAGAAGATCCAAACTACTAAAGCCAAGGCGTGTTACCACCGAAAGGAGTAGAATTGAGGACAAGTAAGGATCGCTGTTTAATGTCCCAGGTTTTCACTGAAAATAAAAAGAGATTGGCCATTTTTGCAGGCAAGAGACGCCTCTGCAATGTTAGTCTCGTAGCTTCACTTTAATTATCTATTCCATTTCTCGGCAACTTCCTCAAAAATTAAATTTCTCGATTTTCTGATAGTCAATTCTACTTCAAGGTAATAAGACCACATTATAACTGAAACTAATACAATAAACCAAAAATTTCATTTTGGTAAAAAAATATCCAATTCCCTCATCAAATCTTTGGTAATCAGAATTTCTCCTGCTGGGCTGGACTAAAAGAAAACCAGAGATTAAAGAAGACACAAGGTTCCAAATGATACCCCTCGTGGGCCTTCAGGTCCTGCAGGTCTTCTGGTTGGGTGGCTTATTAGTTTGGTTCAGCCCCACATCTCAGTAGCTTAACATGACAGCATTTTATTTCTTTGCTCACTTAAGAGTCCGGTGAGAACAACCGATGCTCCAGCGCGACTTCTTCCCATGGTAACTTAGAGATACCAGCTCCTCCACCAGTTTCTACATGTTTGTAGCAGAACAAGAGAGTGTGCAAGGAGCTCACACCTCCCCTTAATTACCTCTGATTAAAGGAAACACATATCCCTCTTGTCGCTGGCCAAAACCAGATCCATGGCTTCCATCTCCCTACGAGGAGGCTAGGCAAAGTAAGGGGGTACACAGACTATGTGGGAAGTATGACAGCCCCTTCTGAAGATGGCACATGCAACTCTCACCAAAATCAAACTTCAGCTGAGGGTAGTCAGATACCTTGGAAATTTAACTTGGGCAGATGCAGGCATCCTAGCCTTGACATTGCGCAGTTTAAATAATATCTGCGTGTGTATGTTTAAAACTCATGGAAGGCTTCCTTCTAAGGAGAGAGCACCTTGGCACTTGAATGAAGTGTTACAGAGAGCAGCAAGCCAAGCCTCAGTTTTTGCAGAAGAGGAAACTTTAAGGATAGCAACAAAACAAACGCTGTCCTCGCCAGACTTGGTCCACGATCGCTGAATAGCATGCACCATGGACTGGACACCATACAGACCAGCCCCTATTTGGGCTTAGATGATGTACATGACAAACTCTATTTTCAAAATTATATCCACAGCAAAACATGGAGCCTTTCCCTTGCTCCATGATCCCCCACCCAAACAATGCAGTCTTCAAAAATGTTCACTGCCTTGTGAAACTAAGATAAGTGTCTGTCTCTGTAGGAGAGGGGTTATTCGTTCGTTTGTTCGTTTTGTTTATTTGTTTGGTTTTAGTTGGTTTTGTTTTTTCCCAGGGGCTGAGTGCAGAGAACTTCTGAGTGGATCAGCTCTCACTATTCTACTGTTTTGCTGCCAAGTCTGTGTGAGAAAGGTGCGTCGTGAGTTCTTTCAAGGAGGGTTACACCTGGCTTTTCTTGGGAAAGCCTTCAGTTCTGGAGTAAATACAGAAGGACATTCAGAAAAGAGAATCACAGTAATAATCCTGATTTAGGAAAGACATACGACTGAGAACTATGAAGCCACCCTAAAAGCACCTAGAAACTGGCAACTTTCCTGAGCTTTTTCTCCTTCATTTTTTTTTTAATGGCAATTACTGACCTTCAGGTTTTTTTCCAATGTGCATTAACTTCTTGACGTCTTTCTTCCCCAACTATTTCTGTCATCATCTGGAAAATCTGAGTCCAGACAAGTGATTTATCCAACAGGGAGGATCCCATCTCCAAGAGTTTCTGAACGTCAGTCACCTTAGCAGGCTCCATTCTGCTTCAATCTCCCATACATGGGTGGCCCCAGTCCTGTGAATATCCAGAATAATTATGTTGCTCTAATTTTAAACTCAGAAATCCCAGTCTTTGGCACAATTTCCTGTTCTTATCATACACTCACTCCATCACTCCCACACGCACTTTTCCACATTTTTGCGGCATCCAGTCCCTTGGTGCCTGCCTTGGAAGGTAGAGAGCTCTTGTCTCTGTAGACGCTCAGGAAGAGGAAGGATGGTTGTCTGTCAGGGACACAACACAGGGCTACCGGGCCTTCTGAGAAGTGTGTTGCCCTAGAAGATAGAGAGATTGAGAATTCAAGGACATATTACAAATGTGACTTACATGCTTAGGTCTAGTACTGGCAGGGGCCTGACCTTCCAATAAGCATTCCCTGTTTAAATGACCAAGGTTCTAAATTAAGCTCTAAACAATCACAAAATAATTAAAGTGAAAAATATGGGAAAACTGTAGCATCAGATTAGGAAGCCATCGTACCAATTTAAATAAGCAGAGCAATGTTATAGCCGGTGCCTTACAAAATGCAAGACATACAATGACAAGCAAGACTCTATAATTAATGTAATACCTACTTTATGGAAGAAAAATGGTGCTGCTCAAGAATCCTATACAATGTTTAGGTTAAGACTTTTTAGGGTCATAACATCAGCCTCAAATCAAAACTGCTGAGGTCAATTGGAGCTTGCCTCAGTTTTCAGACTCCAATTTAGATAGAACTCAATTAGAAGAAACTTACTGGTTATAATAAGACATGATAATAGAAGATACCATCCTAAAGTTGAAGATTAAATGACAGCAACAACACATCAAATATACTGAGCGAACTTGTCCTCAATCTGAAATCTGTAAATGGCAATCTCCAGACTGCTGGGATGAAAATACTCTTACATAGAAATTCTGCATTTATTAGACTTGGGAGTACTGTCATCATTTTTGTATTAGCATCAAGGCAGACAATCATTAACTATCCATCTTTATTTAGCCTTAAAAAATCAAATAAGAGGATGTTTAATGCATCAAAGAATATCCCAGACATTGGTTACCGATTTATAAAACCAAGGAGTACAATGTTAGTAGAGATGGGGGAAGTCATGGGGATATAAAGTACAGCATAGGAAATATAATCAATAACATTATAATAACTATGTATAGTGCCAGGTGAGTACTAGACTTATGGGGGAATCACTTCATAAGTCATATAAATTTCTAACTACTATGCTGTACACCCAAAACTAATATAATATTGAATGTCAACTGTAATTTTTAAAAAAATTTAATTCCAAAAAAAACAAACAAAAAAACCTATCATTGTTTTGTGGGGGACTGGAAAGTTCACCCCTGGCTATAAGACATTCTTGGCATTGTTCTCCTGTGGGGCATTGGAAAGTTCACCCCTGGCTGTAAGACATTCTTGGCATTATTCTCTTGGGCGGGCGTGACGCAGGTCACAATGCCCCCGGGACCCCTGCAGAAACGACAGTTCTCGGAACTGCAGCAGGTGTTTTCTGCTTGCCTCAAGCACTGACTTATCAATTATGGATTATGCCGTTAGGGTCTGGTCTCCTAACAACCAGATTAGCCCCGACTTCAGCGCCCCAGGAACATTCCTGCTTTCATGCTATAAAACCTTGCCCCTGTTGTACAATAAACGAGACTTGATCAGAACCCTGTCTTGTCTCCATTCTTCGTGTCTCTTGCCCCCTACCATCCTCACTCCCCCTCTAGAGTCCTCATTGCTCGACCTGCGGGACGGGTCATTGTTTATCTGAGGAAAAAAGAAAACACCCAACTTGATGTTTAAGGCTCGTCACTATGATTATTGTTGGTTTTAATTGCCCTTTTAAAATATGTATAGAGCCCAGCTGGTGTGGCTCAGTGGTTGAGTGTCGACCCATGCACCAAGAGGTCACTGGTTCGATTCCTGGTCAGGGCACATGCCCAGGTTGTGGCCCAGATCCCCAGTGGGGGACATGCAGGAGGCTGTCAATCAATGTTCTCTCTCATCAATGTTTCTCTCTCTCTCTCTCTCTCTCCCTTCTTCTCTCTCCAAAAGCAATAAAAAATAAATAAATATAATATGTATAGAACTTTGTTAGGTAATTGAAACCTGAAAACAATTTGGAAAATAGTCAGTTGTTTGTAAGCTATGGGGTATTAAGCAGTTCAAATGAAATAAATAGGGGAAAGTGTATCTAACCCATTAGCTTTATTCAGCTTAACCCTTTATGACCAAACATTTTTCAGGAAAATAATGCAATACTAGAAGCAAGTTTGAAACTAATGTTGCAGGGGAAAATGGTCCTAAACCCTAAGTAAATTGAGTTTTCAAAGAAAAATAATAAAACCACTAGCTTAAAGGCAAAACAAATTTTAAAAGATAGAAAAGCAGTGGGTACTATTTTGCATTTTAAATGATGAAACTATTTCATTTTATGCAAGCCAGGTATGATATTTACACAGACCATTAGAAGTTGCTGGAATATATGAAATTCTGTGGAATCTTACAGAATATGCTGTGTGATGAATTACACAATACTGAATATAAAATAGCAGAGAATTTTTAAAAAATGAGATCTGACATTTTTATGGAAGTGTTTATATTAATAATGGTACTTGGAAGCCTATATTAAAAAGAAAATAAGCAAATCCATGTTCTTTTGGAATGCACCTGCCCATCTAAGAGAACCTAACAAGTTGACTGCATCAAATGGAACACAAATGATGTCTATGTCACAGCCAGTCCAGGAAGAGTCCAGAGTTGATGACTTCCTGTCTCTCAGCCACATGGAGTTGCCTTGGTGACTTTCTCATCCTGATGTGCTCTCCAAAAATACAACAGGCCAGATGCCTCTGGGTTGAGGTGTGCCTAATTGAGCCACACGGAGCACCAAATGACCTGGAAATGTTTAATGCAGCTTTTGTCAGAACAAATTACTGGGATGTGCTCATGCCCCCTTAGGGACTAATTTATGATTGGAACCAAGTCTGGTGCAAAGCTATAGACCAGGGCTGATGCCCACTTCACCCCTGCATGCAGAGTCTCTGGATATGCTGCTCTGCTATGGAGAGGAACCACTCTCAAATGGTGGAAGTGATGAGCACAGTCAGATAAAATCCTGCAAATGTCCTGGCCTGAGGCAAGCATTTAGGGCCTTTTGTTCTTCAAGGAGCTCCTTTTTTTTGGGAAAGAGAGGTTTGTTATGTTCTCTACAAATTGCCCTCTTATATATTGCCACTGAGTTTATATACCATGTGTTATGGACTATTTGTGTCCCCCCCAGAATTTATTGACACCCTACCCCCAACATGATGGCATTAGGAAATGAGCCTTTGGGAGGTTATTAGAATTGGATGAGGTCTTGAAGGTAGAGCCGTTGTTGATGGGATTTGTGCTCTTACAAGTCAAAGAGATATAAAGTATGGACAGACAGAAATTCTCCCTTCCTCTCTCTATTCTCTGACCTGTGAGGATACAAGGAGAAGTCAGCGGTCTGCAACCTCAGAAAAAAGGGCTGTCACCAGAACCTGATCATGCTGGTACACTGACCTTGAACTTCCAGCCTCCAGAACTGTGAGAAATAGATTTCTGTTGTTTATAATATTGTGGCAGAAAGTCAGTCAGCGGGAAGAGACAGACTGCACACACTCAGAGGATTAGAAAATGACTGTTTAATGCACACCGGTGCTGGCCCAGCGGAGTCACCTCCAAAGGCTGAGCCCCACGCCCAGGTTCCAGCTGCCTTTTATACATGATAAGTCTCTGGGTATTTGGGGGGCTTTCTAGTTCCACTGTGGTTTAGGCAGTTGGCACATGTAAGGGGATTACAAAAGCCAGGGGCAGGGTCTCTGCACTGCCTAAGGGGATTGTCTGCACCTGACTTCTCAATAAGCTATCCAGTCTGTAGTACTTGGTTAAAGCAGCCTGTGCTCAGATACCACACCATGGCAGTGAGCACTAACCTAGCAATTCCAATGTTTTTAGTATCAAATTATTCCCATTTTATATACATATCACTAGGGTACAGGGTTTACAGAAAGAAACTTGAAAACCAGGGTTGAGCTTGGTGTACACTGATGTGTGGTGGGATAGGCTCAGCCCCTGAGTACCCTCTCCACTCAGCACCTGGCCTGGAAGGATACAGCACTCCCGCTCTAAGGGCCTCAGTGACTCTCTCTGGATGGCACCTTCTACTCACTCAGCTCCTCACTCGGCCTCTTGGACTCATGCTGCACACACCTTACTTGGCTTCATTGTTCTCCTTTTGGACTTTGGAAGAAGAGTGTTGAGTAAAATATTCTTCTGTTTCTGGCTATCATCACCAATCCATGCAAAGCCCTTCTCTCATTTTATTTCTGTATTTTCTCTATCATAACCCAGCCACACACTTACTTCCGTCCCCTGCCCCATTGGCACTCATTCTGATGTGTTTAATATATATCCCTGGGTCTAAGTGTGTCTTGGAAAGTTATGTGAATGTGATCTCAATTCATATTAGTATTGAGTTATATATGTCATTCAGTTTCCAGGAGGAAACGACACCTTCATGGATATAATACCATTACCTATGACAGCTATGTGGTAGTCCATTATTTTCACCCAGTGCGTATTACCAAGTACAGCCATATGGTTGGTTCTTCAGAGATGGCTCCTTTACATTCTCAATAGGGAGGCATGACAGTTCTTGTTGG
This sequence comes from Tadarida brasiliensis, assembly GCA_030848825.1. Classification (NCBI taxonomy): domain Eukaryota; kingdom Metazoa; phylum Chordata; class Mammalia; order Chiroptera; family Molossidae; genus Tadarida; species Tadarida brasiliensis. The sequence goes on from CM061260.1 coordinate 24,762,489, forward strand.
TCCACATTTGATATTATCTAACTTTCTAACTTTTATCTATCTGATGGCTGTAAGTGGGTCTTGTTGTTTGCTTTTGCATTTCTCTGATTTCTACTGAAATTGGACATCTTTTCACATACTTGTTACCCATTTAGATTTCTCCTGTGGATTGTTCATTCATTTCTTTTTACCGTTTTCTTTTGTTTATTGATTCATTCATTGTAGATCTCAAATATGAATCTCTTGTTAAAGTTTAGTATATATCTTCTCCAAGTTCATCCTCTTTCTGTTAAATTTGTCTATGGTGTTCTTTATTAAATAAAAAATTTTAACGTAGACATAATTAAATCTACCGATTTTTCATCTAATTTTTGCAATTTTAGCATCATGCATAAGAAAATCTTCTTCATTCCAACATCACAAGAACTTTTTGTTAGAATTGTGTTAAATGTATGGATTAACTTGAGGTCAATTTATATCTTTACGACATTGTCATTCTCTCATGAACATGTTATAGCTCTCCAAGTCTTCAGGTCTTATGTCTGTTATAAGGTTTTTAAATGTTGTTATTATGACAATTTTTTGCATCCCTTTATAACTTTTATTGGTATAAAGTATCTTTTTCCATAGCATTTTCTAGTAAATTATTGCTATGGTAGACTTTTCTAAGTTTAATTAGCAAAATTCTGAACACTCTTATTAAACTAAGAGTTTGTTTATTATGCTGTGTTTTCTATGCGGATTAGTATATTATCTGCAAAAAATTACAAGTTTGCTCTTCCTTCCAATTTTTCTCTCTCATTTCTATTTTTGTTTTCTCATTAGCCAAGACCTATAGTCATTTGTAGAACAGTAAGCAGTACTGATATGCCATATCCTTCTTTTGTTCCTAATCTAAAAAGGAGTAACTTAAAAGTTTGTCCATTAAATATAGTGTTTTCTGTAGGATTTTGTACATTATATTATATTTATCAAGTTAAGGGAATTTCCTTCATTTCTTAGTTTACTGGGAGGTAGTATTTTTCCATTAAGAGAAGTTAAAACTTATCAAATTCTTTTTATCTATTAATGTGGTGAGTTTCAATGATAGATTTTCTGATTTTATGTTAGTCTTAACTTTCTGGGAAAATACTACTAGATCATATTATATTTCTATAATAGATGACTGGCTCTCTTTTTCTAATATTTTACATAGAAATTTTCTTTCTCTGTCATAAATGAAATGTACTTAAATTTTTCTTTTGTTTTACTGACTCTGTTTTAGGAATCAAAGTTATGCCAACCTCAAAAACAACTAGGGTTGCTTTTAGTCTTTTTATTTTCTGGATCAATTTATTTATATGACAGTTATTTGCTCCTTAAAATTCTGTTAGAACCCATCCATTAAAATAATGAGGTTGAGACTTCTTTTTGAAGGTAGGATAATTTCCATTTCAATTCCTTTAGTAGCCTTTGGTCCATTTGTGAATTTCTGTGTTTAAATCTGAGCATGATGGTTGCTTATAATTTTATTATTTAAAAATTTCTTTTACTTGTAATTATTTTCCCTTTTCATTGAATGTCTTATTTGCGTATTCTCTTTTGTCCTTGATTAGTCTTCTCAAAGATTTGTCTAATCTTCTTAGTTATTTTAAAAACTATTATTTTGAAAGTTTTCAATATGTTATTCTTTATTTTTATTGCTTTTTACTATTTTTGCTCTAATATTTATTATTTTATTTCTTCATTTTTCTTGGGGTTTTGCTTGGTGCAACTTTTTTTATCTTCTTAAATAAAATGCTTTATTTTCTATTATAGAAATCAAAGCTATAAATTTTCCTCTACAAGTTGACTTAGTTCCATTCAACATATCTTGACATGTGATGCTTTTGTTTATTTTCAGTTTCCTTTCTGCAGAGTTTTTCTTAAATATTTCTCTTGTAGAAAATTCCAATCTGAGTCGTTTTTATTTTTTAGTCCATTTATATTCACGTTACTATTACACCCAAATTTTTTGTAAACTTAGTTCATGTTTTCAATTATCATCATGTTTTCAATTTATCATATATTGTTAGAGGGTCCTCCATTCTTAACTTCCATTAGATAAATTAATATATTTTTTCCTAATAGTTTAACAGTTACACATTCTATTTTTATTTTTGTTAATTATCCCTAACTTATTAAGATCTATATTTCTCTTTGTCATTTCCTATCAATTTCTTAATATTCATATATATATATATTCTCCTCAAACAAGTCAAGGATGAAAGATACTTTAGATTTGCCTACTTAACAGCTACTTAAACTTCATACTAGCATATGGAGGCTAGAAAGCTGAAAGACACATTTCTAACATATCTTTGCAGCTAGAGCACCAGATATAATTTGTTTCTTCAGTTCAATGCATGCACACTAGATCCTGAGTTTTACATGTATAGCGGTACTTTTGCCATCTGTTTCTTTTGGGTGTTTATTGATGTGAATCTATAGTAAAAAAAAATTCACAATTGGAATCAATTCTGTTAGTACATTTTCAACTGGAACCTAACATGTGCACCTGAAGAACATTTTTGAACCACCACCATAAAAATCATTTCTCCCCCACTTAGCTGAGCTTTTGAAAGAGTCTTTCTCCTCACCCCCCCCCCCCCACACCCTTAGAGAATTTTTATAGGAGTTTATTTGAGTCAAACTGATGACATATTCCAGGGATCAAGATCTCAAATGCTCTGGAGAATAACAGTTTTGTAGCTTCTTTTATGCACTTGAAATTAAGGAGGGCTAAAAGAACTTCTTAAGTATACATTTTGAAGGGGATCTTCAAAAGCAATTGAGTAGTTAAGGACTGCTGTGTTCCTTATATAGTCCTTCAATTTTTAAATTATTTTCTTGCTCTCTTTGAAAAATTTGGGTGGATTAAGAGGTATTTTTTATTCAAATGAAAGTATAACACCTGTTTTTTAAATACATCGTTTTTGACACATTTAGATTTGTCGGAGGTTCAGTCTGAAAAGATTCTGAGTTTGATAATGAAATTGCTACTTGACTGATAGTCAGTGGAACTGGCATTTTTTCTGGGCTAAGTCTTCTTTGGCACTGAAAATACTGGAAACTGTAAGATTCTTTTTCTTTCACTTTTAGGAAAAATTTGGAAGCCTTTCTCCCTAAAGGGCCCCAAAAGTGTCCTAAAAATTCCTCTAGCAGGGGTCCAACTCTACCCAATGATAGTCTTCTGCTCAACCACCAAAGAGACATGGAATGAGGGGAGTCCACCCCCTTGGGGGCATGGATTCAGCCGGGCCTCTGGCATCAGCTGTCATGGAGGCAGGAAGTGAGAAGACACAGGTGGTCCTGACTCCTCACTCTGAGACTACCCAGCCCCTGTGGAATGTGTTGCTTTATCCACATGGTTTTGCTTCCAGAGCCCACTTTCACTCTTAGCTCCCTGCTTGCTACCCTCCTGACCTCAGCCAAGCCCACTCCATTCCCATAGTTCATGTTAGTGCCTGGAAAACCAGCTGTGTTCAATGCCTCAGCTCTGTGCCCTGCCCAGGAGGTAAGTGAGACACTTCAGATCTGAAACTGAACATTGTGAAATGCAGCCATCCTGCTCCCACGAACCCTTCTTGGTAGCTAGCCAAGTATCAAAATGCTTACCATTTGGGGGCAGATTGGAGAGAGGAAAGTTGTCTTGCAAAGAATACAGCACGGCTAACAGTGCTATGGTCATTTAGTTCAACGAGAGGGGGATGGAGCCATCTGCTTACTGTGCTAAGTGAGCAAAAACAGACATCAGGGGAGACAAGTGACGGAGTGGAAATAGAGTTGAACTGAAACTCAGGAAGCTTGTGTGATAGCCCCAGGTTTGCAGCAGTGTGACCTTGGGGGAGGTCAATTAACCTCTGAGGACTTCAGCAGCAAGTACATCAAGAGTCTGGGACTAGATGCCACCAAAGAATTTTAAAAACCAACAGATTTTTCTTGACCTCAATTGACCGCTCCTGCTAATGCAGACATATATCAAACACAGACATTTGCTCATAATAGGGATTCAATATGCTAAATTGAATGTCCATGGGCAACCTAATTAGGTAAGCTGTTTCTGATGTGACTCTAATGCCCTTGAAAAGCATCCTTTGGTCTGCCCAGCCCTGACCCCAGCTGTGTTAGCATTCTTTGCTGACTTATAGAGAACAGTAGCTACTACATCCACGTTAAAAATGCTTTGTCTGCCCTGGCTGGTTTGGCTCAGCGGTTAGAGCATCGGCCCGCGGACCAGAGAGTCCCGGGTTCGGTTCCCGCTAAGGGCACGTACCTTGGTTGTAGTTTGTCCCCGGCCCCAGTTGGGGTCGTGTGGGTGGCAACCACTTGATGTGTCTCTCTCACGTTGATGTTCCTCTCTCTCTCTTCCTCCCTCCCTCTCTCCCTCCCACTCTCTCTGAAGATAAATGCAAAAATGTCCTTGGGTGAGGATTAAAGAAAAATGCTTTGTCACCCATGCAGAATATATTCCTACTGAGTAGTTAATATAATTTATTCTATGTGCAGAACATTTTTGGTTACAGTTGGTTTGTGTGTAAGCTAAAATGGAGTCACATTCTATAAAGGTATTTCCTATAAATTTTGGTATTGAAGAAGAACAGGCAAAGAGGAAAGGTCATATATTGAAACTGAAAGATGACAAGCATCTCTATTTTCACCTCAGATGGCAAGATTGGGAGGTTACTCCTAATATTTCCTCCTGTCCTTTCATTAGCTTGAACATTTACATAAATAAGAATTTTATTTTTCCAAATAGGAAGGCATTAAAGTGCCATAAATTCATGTGTCCTTTTCAGAAGTTATTTACCACGGATTAACTGAATCATATACAAAAAAATACTGTCAGTTTATAGGGCAAAGAACATAACTATGACCCAAGGCATGGCTTCAGAAATATCATACACGTTGCAAAGAATAAAATATTGAGTTACAACAACAGGCTCATCTCCTTTTTCATTGACCCAAATGGTTAGTGCCATGCAAACAGTGTGATTTCTATACTACATCAATAATTCATTGATATTTGTTCAGTGCTTTTTGCAGTAAAACAATTTAACAGCATTAATGTTTTCATTCTAATGCCACTTCAGACTATTGAATTATTGATGTAGCATAGAAATCACACTGTTTGCATGGCACTAACCATTTGGGTCAATGAAAAAGGAGATGAGACTGTTGTTGTAACTCAATATTTTATTCTTTGCAACATGCAGTGATCCCACTTCTAGGAATATACCCTAAGAATCCCGAAAAACCAATCAGAAAGAATGTATGTACCCCTGTGTTCATAGCAGCACTATTTACAATAGCTAAGATCTGGAAACAACCCAAGTGTCCATCAGTAGATGAGTGGGTAAAAAAGCTGTGGTACATGTACACAATGGAACACTATGCAGCTGTAAGAAAGAAAGATCTCTTATCCTTTGAGACGGCATGGAGGGACCTGGAGAGTATTATGCTAAGCGAAACAAGCCAAGCAGAGAAAGAAAATATCACATGATCTCACTTATTTGTGGAATATAATGAACTAAACAAACTGATGAACAAAATTGACCCAGAGACATAGAGGTGGGGTACAGACTGACAAGCCTCAGAGGAGGGAGGGTTGGGGAGGAGAGATAAACCACAGAACTTATATGCATATATGCATGACCAATGGACATAGACAACAAAGCTGGGGATGGGGATGGGGAGGAGGGTGTCAATGGGGGAAAAAGGAGAAACATCTGTAACAAAAACAAATTTATAAAAAAATAAAATTAAATTATAAAAAAAGCACTGAACAAAATCAAAGTAAAAGGAGCACAGCCTATGAGAATTAGTTTGCTGGACAGAGACTATTGTTTATTAATATAAATAATCTACTAAAATAAATCCTTATTCAAAACAGTAGCATACCTCTCTTTCTTCTTATTCTCTCTATATTCGATTCTCAAACTGATATAAGGGCTAACTTGGTTCTATTTTAGGATGATCTAAAGATACATAATATTTTTGGATATATTATAAAATATTCCTTCTAATTATTAGTGGTTATTCTTAATCCAAGTAAGGTATTTCTGTCAAATATATTTTTTAATCTCTCGTATCTCTACTTTAATGTCTGTTTTTGCAAAATTCTTATTATCAGCACTATTTCACTTAATCAGTAGGTACTTATTGAAACCACTATGTGCTAGAATGATTTAGTTTTCTTCATTCTGATTATATTAATCAATATGCAATTTGATTAAAATGAAATAATTCTCTAAGAAATCTCAGCAATGTAGGCATAGTATTCCGGCTTTTGGTCTAAAATAATGGTAAAAATGCCAAAAGCCAAGTTATTTGTTTCTCAGTTTAATATCGCCACCCAAAATACTTCCTTCAGCCCAGCAGGTGTGGCTCAGTGGTTGAGCGTTGACCCATGCACCAAGAGGTCGCCGGTTCAATTCCTGGTCAGGGCACATGCCCAGGCTGTGGGACAAATCCCCAGTGGGGGGCATGCAGGACGTTCTCTCTCATTGACGTTTCTATATCTCTCTCCCTCTCACTTCCTCTCTCTAAAATCAATAAAGGAAAAATATTTTAAAAAATAAAATAGTTCCTTCATAGATACATCAGAATGACAGAAAGTGTACTATATCAATTGTGTGGTTTTGACCTTATTGAAATCTTTTATGTGCTTATGACTTCAAAAGAGTTTTCTAGTTTATCTATTCAGTTACCTATTGTTTACAGCTTAGCCTTTGGAGTCCTTGGGGCTTGGGTTTTTGCAGTAAAACAATTTAACTTATATGATCCTGATTTTGCCACTAATAAAATGTTCAACTTTAGGCAAGTTATTTGGCTTTTCTGAGCCTCAATTTCTTCACCTCTAAAAGCAGGGATAACAGCATGCCTAGCTCACAGGGCTGTTGTAAGTCAGCAAGTTGCCATGTATTAAAAGGCCGAGCACAACACCAGCGCCAAAACATGACTCAATATTGGTTTCCTTCTTTATTTCTTAATTTCTTCACTTCAAGTTGTTTCATTTTTTCTTTTTAAGATATTGTTCACATAAGTCTCAAAATTCCTCTATAACTGTCAAAAGCTGCTTAACTTATTTAACCACATCTCGTGTGTTAACAATAGTGAATGTAGCGCTGGCTGGTTTGGCTCAGTACTTAGAGAGTTGGCCTATGGACCAAAGGGTCACAGGTTCGATTCCTGGTCAAGGGCACGTACCTGGGTTGCAGGTTCAATCCAAGCCCTGGTCGAGGTGGTGCGGGAGGCAACAAATTGATGTGTCTCTCTCACATTGATGTTTCTCTCTCTCTCTCTCTTCTGTCCTCCCTCTCTTCCACTCTATCTAAAAATAATTGGAAAAATATCCTCAGGTGAGGATTAACAAAAAATAAAAAATAAATAAATAGTGAATGTAGAATAACATTTCCCCCTTCTGGTCTATTTAGAACAGCACATGAACCAATGCTAGCTCATTAGTACAGGAAAATCTCAATTACCTGAACAATCAAATAATCAGGGAGAAGGCAATAAAAAAAGTTAGGAAGAAGCACTACTACTAAAGGTGGACCCATGATTATATGACACCTTGGCCAATGGCTGGGGCACGTTTCTTTAAGGAATTTCCATGCATCTAGAATGGAAATGGCAAGATGGCCTTTTTTATCTGGAGCCCTACAGAAATTCTCATGCCACCATTGTTAATCAGGAGAAGGTAGGTAACGCTGCAATAACAAACAACCTCACACCCCAGAGGCATAGTGCCACAAACATTCATTTCTTGCTCATGTTACATGCGAAAGGCAGGTCAGTGAAGGACTATATGCCACATCATACATGAGGGACTCAGGCTGAGAGAGGTCCCACTATCCCCTGTTGCTTTTCTGCTGGAAACATACAGTTTTCTCAGTTACTGCAACAGGAAAAAGAGTACTAGAGTGTCTTACATTTAGCAATTAAATGTTTTGGCCCAGAAGTAACATGCCACTTCCATTCACCGCCCATGACCAGAACTAATCACACAAGGCTGCCTAACTGTAATCCTCCTGAAAGGCTATCTGGGGAAGCACTCGGGTCTCTACAACATCACCTATAGCAAGAGAAAGCAACATGCATCCATGAGTGAGACATGGGTCAGAGCTGTCAAATGGATACTTCCTATATGCCCTCACCTGGTACCCAGTTTTTTCCAAGGTGACACTTATGTGATGCAGAAGAGGCAGGCCCACAAGAGTCTCATAGCCATATTAAGGAGCACAGCCACTGGTACGGACTAAAAGTTGTGGGGGACTGGAAAGTTCACCCCTGGCTATAAGACATTCTTGGCATTATTCTCTTGGGCGGGCATGACTCAGGTCACAATGCCCCCGGGACCCCTGCAGAAACGACAGTTCTCGGAACTGCAGCAGGTGTTTTCTGCTTGCCTCAAGCACTGACCTTATCGATTATGGATTATGCCGTTAGGGTTTGGTCTCCTAGCAGCCAGATTAGCCCCGACTTCAGCACCCCAGGAACATTCCTGCTTTCATGCTATAAAACCTTGCCCCTGTTTTACAATAAACGAGACTTGATCAGAACCCTGTCTTGTCTCCATTCTTCGTGTCTCTTGCCCCCTACCATCCTCACTCCCCCTCTAGAGTCCTCGTTGCTCGACCTGCGGGACGGGTCAAAAAGTCATATGAGATGTGTGGCCCCCTTAGTAGATACCCAAAGATAAATGCTGATTAGAAAAATTATAGTTTACATCAACAGTGGATGCCAGCCAGAATATAATTCTTCATATCCAGCCTTAGATTGGCCCATATAAGCCACCCCACCATTCACACCCATAGAATTTAGATGAGATCCTAGGAAGGAGGGGAAAGATCCTAAATTTATTTGAGAAAATCTCAATTTGAGTTACAGGTGGAATGATAGTTCCAAACAAATGTTTTATCATTTGGGGTAAAATTATACCTCAACTATGATTTGTAAGACTCATGACTGGCAGACAATGATGAGTTAGTAAAAGAACTAAGGAGTGTTTAAAAGACCTATCTGTTGGGTGTTGAATATCTTGGGTGGGAAAAGAGAAAAAAAATGAAGGACATATCAGTGCCCAGCCCAGACACAAGAGCAAAAAATAGGTGATCCTGGACTAAGTAGGTAAGAAGTAGACAGAAGGATCTGACCAAGCTGGGAATCATATTTACTTCCTCCGATTTTAAATTAACTTGTTTTGCCTGTGCTTTCTTGGGATAAGAATTAGGGCTTGATGGAAGGAAGTAAAATTGTTTCTGTTTACAGATAACATGCTCTTATATTTGTAAAAATCCTAAAGATTCCACCAAAAAAATTGTTGGAACTAATAAAAAAATTCAGTCAAGTTGTAGGTATAAAATCAACATACAAAAATCAGTTGTATTTTAAGACACTAACAACTAACTATCTGAAAAAGAAATTAAGGAATAAATCCCATTTACAATAGCATCAAAAAGAATACAACAGTTAGAAAGAAATTTAACCAAGGAAGTAAAAGATCTGTACACTGAAAGCTATAAAATATTAATGAAAGAAACTGAAAAAGACGCAAATAAGTGGAAAGATACCCTGTGTTCACAGATTGAAAGAATCAATATTGTTAAATTCATACCACCCAAAGTGATCTAAAGGTTCTATGCGATCTCTATCAAAACTTCAATGGCCATTTTTTTAAATAGGAAGAGTCTAAAATGATCCTAAAATTCATATGAAACTACAAAAGACCCAAATAATCCAAGCAATCTTGATAAAGAAGAGCAAAGATGGAGCCATCACATTTTCTGATTTCAAATTAAATTACAAAGCTATAATAATCAAAACGGTACAGTACTGACATAAAAAGAGACATATAGACCAGTGGAACAGAGTAGCAAACCCACACACATACGATCAACTAATCTTCTTCAGGGTACCAAGAAGACAAAATGGGGAAAGGATATTCTTTAATAAATGGTACTAAGAACACTGGATATCCATGTGCAGAGATTGCAATTAGACCCATATCTTA